>BLKR01014775.1:0-284309 GCA_011170035.1 Teleogryllus occipitalis | reverse complement strand
GGATTGGTAAATACATACATTTATTTGAATTGCAATTGAGTATGACCCGGTGGCAGTTAAATAACAATAATTACAATAATAATAATAAAAATTACAGTAATAATAATAATAATAATAATAATAATAATAATAATAATAATAATAATAATAGAGTACAGTACAAGCCGAGGATGCAATAATCATACTTAAGTATCATTAAATATTATAACAATTATTTCAACTCTGTCATGATATCCAATAATTATATGTTGGTGATGCTAAACTTTAATACAAGCTACACAAATATTGGCTAAATTAGATTATTTTAAATTCATTGATCGCGTTCACTACACTTCACTGCACTGCACTGCACTACTTACACTGTTTTGCTTTGAATTACACTGACCAGCACTTCACAGCACTTCACCGCACTTACTCATTTAATATCTATTACTCTCATCTTGTTCAAACTTATTTCTAAAACTTCGGAAACTTAGAGGAAAAGCTTTGAAAATTGCTGCTCGTAAACTGTTCCAATCTCTAATTGTTCTGATGCAAAAGGAAATTTCCCAAGATCTGAATTTTGTTTCATTGTTCGAATTTTGTGGGTGTGATCGCTTCGGCCGAAATATTTTGTTTTTTCTAGTCTAACCTGAATTTCCTTCCAAACTGGTTGACCTACGTACGATTTACAAAAGAGCGCATGCTGCACTTTACTCTTGCAATTAGGAACTCATATGCCTAGATTATGTATATCCTTATTGTGACGTACTAGAGTGAAAAACACAGACGACTGTTCTGATTGATATGTACAATATATTTACAAAATTTTTACAATTAATGTACAATGATTATGATACAAAAATCTAGCCCCTTGGCAACCTTTCAATTCTCTTAGCCGCAAAACCCCGCGACCGTCCCCTAGGCCTCGCCCAGAACCACTGCTTCGGAAACAGCAAAAAGCAACGCGAAGTGCGAAGCTGTCGGACATAGAGTCCCGTAACTACACCAGTTACATGGCTTGTTGCCAAACCGATCTTCGACCCGAAGATCACGTGCAAGGATTGCACTGGAGATACCTCACGTCTTTCGACACCCAGCGTATCCCGCGAGGCTCGTGTCGGCGCGGCCTTAAATATCCGACGGCTCGCCCCCACCCTACAAGCGGCGGGCGTCGTACGGCTCGCTGGCCAGCCTTTTCAGAGCTACAACCGACATCTCTTAGACTCGCATCACGAGCGTCCTTTTGAAGGAAATTCCAGCCGGGATTCCTAAGGGCTTTTCCAACCGGCGCGGCGTGGCCCCGCCACCCTCCACCCACATCCGGCTTAACGCGGGTTTCCCCGAAGCGGCCCGACGCACCGGCGCCGGACCAGGCGACGCTACAGACCCTCCCATGCCGGGGGGTGAGAATTTTTTTTTCGCAGCAAAATATGCCCAGGAAAAAAATTCTGCTAAGTTACCTGGTCGTGAGACCTCTACATCCTAATTTTTATATGAACATGAACATAATTATACCAAAATATCAAACCCTATTTAATCGAAATGTGTGAAATAAATCTCTGGGCTGTCCCCCTCCCTTTTCACCTAAGCTATGTTGCCAGTACATTTAAACCTTACTCCTATATACATAAATATACATAAGTATTCTTGACGCATCTTGAATTACATATTATCCTGAAATACAAACATTTACTTTACATTGAAATATTACATAATAATTCTTGACGCATCTTGAATTACATAAGATCCTGAAATACAAACATTTACTTTACAGTGAAATATTACATAATTGTGGAATTCGTTACATACATCATGTGCCGTTCTTAACTGAATTTATTGACACATGTATGTATCTACATATAAAAATATCAAAAAAAAACAAGAAAACAATTTTACCCTTGAATTTACAAAATTATTTACATAGAATTTCACCGACATTTATACATGTCATGAACGTGCGTGTTCCCTATTCTCGCCGGTGGATCAATTCACATCATCAAACATGCGACTAAGCGCATCTGCGTTAACCTATTCTGAGCTGACCTGTACTTACAAATGACCGTATTCAGAGCGTCGCGAAACTCCGGTTCGACCTCAGTCCCGCTCAGCATTTCTTCCGCGTCAAAGTCGCAACAATCCAATTTAAGCGCATAGCGATCTAGCGCGTCTTCGTCACCTGCGTCTGTCACAGTCGTAGAACTAAGCACATTCAAGTACTCTGTCCGCTGGTGGTATCTCTTAAGCATATTAATGTGATAGACGCGGGGTTCCTTCCGCCCCGGCATCTGGACCACATAGTTATGTTCCGAAATTTTCTCGCGAATCTCGCCCGGCCCTATCCACTGAACCGCGAGCTTCCGCGTCCTGTTAGGTGCGAGAACCAACACCTTCGCGCCTATCTCGAAAGTACGTGAGACCGCCTTCCGGTCATACCACACTTTACGTTTCTGCTGTTCTTCAGCCATTCTATTGTGAGCTAGGTCACGGGAGCGTTTCAAACGATTGATTAATTTGAATACATGCTCAACTACAGAATTTTCTTCACCTTCCGCAGTCCCCGCAAGCCTTTCATAAAGAAGTGTCATGGGGGTACGGAGATTCTTCCCGTACACCAATTCGGCAGGAGAGAAACCTAATGATTCGTGCACACTCGTGCGCAACGCGAACATAATAGCGGGAAGCTGGCATTCCCAATCCGTCCCTGCCTCCAAACACAGAACCTTCATAAGCCGGTTCATAGTTCGATGCATTCTTTCGACTGCGTTTGATGGAGGATGATACGGCGAACTTCTCACCAGTTTAATGCCAAACCGCTCGGCGAATTCCGCTGTCAAAGCACTCGTGAAGCAAGTGCCCTGGTCGGTTTGCAATTCGCGTGGAAATCCTATTCTACTGAATAATTCTAGTAATGCCTCAATTACAGTGACCGAAGTTAGGTCCCGTATCGGAATAGCCTCGGGATACTTCGTGGCTAAACACATCGCCGTTAAAATAAACTTGTTTCCGGTGACCGATTCTGGAAATGGGCCACACGCGTCGACATTCACTTTCTCGAATGCCTCGCCCGTTATAGGAACAATTTTCAAAGGCGCGCGAAGTTTTTCGCCGCCGTTTCCTCCTCGTTGGCAACTGTCGCAACTACGCACATAGTTTTCAATATCCTTATAGCAATTCGGCCAGAAGAAATATTTGGCCATGGCATCTTTGCTTTTTGTGACCCCCAAATGGCCGTGAGCAACTTCATGACAGAGTTTTAAGATCGTGCCACGATACACCCGCGGTATTACTAACATAGTGAACTGCTCTCCGCGCTTACTATGCCGGACACGAAACAATAGCCCGTTTTTCATAACATAATCGCGCCGATCCGTCTCGGGTCCTTCCGCACGCTCAATCAACGGCGCGAGCTCCTTGTCTTGTCTCTGAGCTGTAGCAAATTCGGTGGGGTCCAAACGAGCCAAAGCAATGCTACCGAAATCTAATTCAGATTCCTGATAGTTTGATTCTGAGTTGCCCGGGGCGTCGACCTCGCCCTGACCAACTCTATTGTCATCCTCGGTTTCCTCCGAAGCGGTTACCTGGAACGCGACCTGCTCTCGGTCGTTTCCCGTACTCTCGGCTTGCTCTACCGCCTCTATTGTCTGCGGCGCGTCGCCCGGCGCTTCGTTTCCTGCATTGTCTGCACCCCGGGTCCCCTCTGCCCTTATGCGCTCAGCAACTGCTTGCGCCCTAGTCCGCACAGCGCAGATAGGCTGTGGTTCTAAGAAACCTTGTTTTATTTCCTTCAAAATCGTAGCAGAACGATTACTAAAAATGTAATAAGGCAAGTCGCAGTTCTTCGCGACTGCGGCCTCTGTAACAAGAGTACCGAATGGCCCTACAATCTCTACCTTGGCTACCGGTAGGTTTTTCGGCGCTTCGTCCAGGGGCTGCTGAACCCATACGGACTCGCCGGTATATTGTGTCGGCGTGACGTGCTTTGCGTTGATGACGTCGATCGTGGCCCCCGTGTCACGGAGACGGCTGACTGTTTCGCCGCAAATTTTGGCAAGAAATGTGTGTGGAGACAATAACTCTGGCGCACTAGCGTCGGCCACGTGACACATCTTCTCGCTAGGTTTATTGTTATGTTGAGGACAATATCTTTTTATGTGACCTGGTTTTTTACATAAGTAACACGTCCGTTCTTGCGGCTTCTCGAACTCCGCGTTACTAGCTACCTTCGGCACTGCCGTTTTGGAAGTGGTCGGCGCGCTTTCCGTCGCCTTCGGCCATTTCCGTTCGCCTGCCTGCTCTTTATTGCCGAACCGCGAGAAATCCTTCTTATATCCGCTAGCCCGGTTGTTTTCGTAGGTGTCCAGCCTTCGTGCCAAATCTTGGGACGCGGAAACCTCACCCCACACATCAATGAAATGGTCACGCATAACCGCCGGCACCTTTCGCTTCATCTGGTCCGTTACAATGAGATCTAGCAATTGCTCAAATGTTTCTATCTTTAAACCTGAGACCCATTTTTTACAATAACTAGCTAATTCACGTGCATAGACGTTCCAAGTGGTCTTTGCACCTTTTACGTGACTACAAAACATCTGCCGGCACTTTTCTGCCGTGAACTTGTACATATCTAATAATTGTTCTTTAATTAGGTCATAATCTTGATCAGGTGAATCGGATCCTACTACGAGCCAGTTGTTCACCTCATTAGGAAGTAAACCCATTAAATGGCTTACCCATTCGACCGGCGCAATACCAAGCTGGCGAGCATGCGCCTCGAAAACACTCAAAAACAACGTAATATCGTCGCCTTCGCCTTTGAATTTGTCCATGACTTGACTAATACGAATATTAGTTCGATTTCCCGTGTCGCTACTACCTATGGAAACACGCGTGGGAGCCTGATTCGTTAGTTTTAACTTTTCAAGTTCAAATTGCCGTTCGCGTTCTTCGCGTATTCTTTCCTGCTCTCTCTCTTCGCGTATTCTTTCCTGCTCTCTCTCTTCGCGTATTCTTTCCTGCTCTCTCTCTTCGCGTAATCTTTCCTGCTCTCTCTCTTCGCGTATTCTTTCCTGCTCTCTCTCTTCGCGTAATCTTTCCTGCTCTCGTATTTCTGCAACCTGTTCTTTTTCTTGGTCAGCGAGTTGTTTCACGAATGATTCCTCGTACTGCTCGCTTTCCGTAATGATTGATTTAAGTTTAACAATGGTTTCGTTCCCTTCTAATGTTTCCCCCATCTCCATCGCGACCCTAACAAGCACCTCTTTCCTATAACCCGCTAAGAAAGCCATATTGCCTGAATTGATCTCCGGCCAGAACAAAAAACACACTTACGTTCAGTTGACCTCGGTGTCGCGTGAGCGCCTTCTGGATCCGGTTTGTGGCCTCCTTCCTTCCTCTCGTTCAGGTCGGTCCGTGATGTGTTCTTCCGGTGATGCAAATATCAGCAGCCCCAGTTCCAGTGCCAATATCAGCTCGTTCCAGTACCAGTTCCAATTACCAGTACCAAGTTTTAGAAAAGAAAGGTTCCGAGTCGGATTGTACCGCCCCGAAACTACCGTACCGAAACACCGCACTTTTCGGTTTCTCGTGGCGTGCGCGACACTGCCGGCGCCACGTATTTACAACGCGTATTCACGTTTAACTGCGTACACTGTCTTTACGCGTGCTGTTCTGATTAATCAGCGCGCACCGATGGCTCTGATGCCGCACTGATGTCCCCGCGGATGCTGCTGCAGACTTCCGCGTTCCCCGTTCGTTGCGAACGTAGTGACTGCTTCCACAAAGCTGAATGATAGTGAGTCTTTAATCTGTTGTAACCAATTATTAACTGCAATTGGCACAACCACCCGGTGTGAGTTCTAAGCACCACTGCAACCAATTTTGAACTACAATTGCAACAATTGGCGCAGGCACTCCGGCGTGAATTTACAATAACCGCTGCTACCAATTTTAGACAAGAAAAATGGCAGAATTGGTGCGGACACCCCGACGTGAGTTAACAGTAACCGCTGCCACCAGTTTTAGAAAAGAAAAGTGGCAGAATTTGCTGCGAGCGCCCCGACGTGAGTTTTCGATAACCGCTGCCACCAGTTTTAGAAAAGAAAAATGGCAGGAATTGGTGCGGGCACCCCGACGTGAGTTTTCGATAACCGCTGCCACCAGTTTTAGAAAAGAAAAGTGGCAGAATTTGCTGCGAGCGCCCCGACGTGAGTTTTCGATAACCGCTGCCACCAGTTTTAGAAAAGAAAGGTTCCGAGTCTGTGACGTACTAGAGTGAAAAACACAGACGACTGTTCTGATTGATATATACAATATATTTACAGAATTTTTACAATTAATGTACAATGATTATGATACAAAAAATCTGGCCCCTTGGCAACCTTTCAATTCTCTTAGCCGCAAAACCCCGCGACCGTCCCCTAGGCCTCGCCCAGAACCACTGCTTCGGAAACAGCAAAAAGCTACGCGAGGTGCGAAGCTGTCGGACATAGAGTCCCGTAACTACACCAGTTACATGTCTTGTCGCCAAACCGATCTTCGACCCGAAGATCACGTGCAAGGATTGCACTGGAGATACCTCTCGTCTTTCGACACCCAGCGTATCCCGCGAGGCTCGTGTCGGCGCGGCCTTAAATATCCGACGGCTCGCCCCCACCCTACAAGCGGCGGGCGTCGTACGGCTCGCTGGCCAGCCTTTCCAGAGCTACAACCGACATCTCTTAGACTCGCATCACGAGCGTCCTTTTGAAGGAAATTCCAGCCGGGATTCCTGAGGGCTTTTCCAACCGGCGCGGCGTGGCGCCGCCACCCTCCACCCACATCCGGCTTAACGCGGGTTTCCCCGAAGCGGCCCGACGCACCGGCGCCGGACCAGGCGACGCTACATTATGTTGTATGTCCTCTCATTTCTTGGTGGCAAACCTACGGTTTCGTAAGGGGGTGTATGTACGGGCCCACAGCAGAGCAGAATAACAAAATCTTATTTTATCTGCTAACGGCTGCTAACTCCAAACGCGTGATGTAACAGCCGCGTCCGGCCGTTCCTTGCAACACCCAGTACACGTGTGAATCTGCTCGTGTTTCCCAAAAACGCTTCTGGCGATATTCAAGCCAATCGTTTCCTAACGTCTCTCTAGCAAACCGTTTGTTCTCGACACTTCCAGAACAATTCAAATTCTCATCAATGATTGGCTGGGACCCACTCATGCAATTGTAAATTAAAATCTCGCGACGCTTGTCGCCGTTAGAAAAAGTCATTTCCCGTATGAATGCTTCGCGGGTAATGTGTTACGGAACGTAAAAATCTCGATATCTCGTGAAGAGTATCGTATTCAGTACTGTTAACATTGCGTAATTTCAGAAGAAGTAAAAGAGGTCATCTTCGTCAACATACTAGCTTTATTAAGGTAGCCGGCTTTCGACGGCTTTGCCGTCATCGTCAGTCTCGCTACTTTCGGCAAAAGTCGGTCGACTGTGCAATTAGTATGTTGACGAAGGTGACCTCTTTTATTTCTTCTGATAAGAACGTCAATAACACCAAATCAGAATTCCCACAATTGTGTAATTTGTTAATTTAAGTAAACTGTTTCGAGTGATATCGCTATGAAAGTGCCTTGCGACAACACGTGTAAGCGCCCGAGCACTGTGTTACTGCACGTAAAAATCTCGATGTCTCGTGATGAGCGTCGTATTCAGCATTGTTAACATTGTGTAATTTGTTAACTTTATATAAACTGTTAATTTTATGTAAACTATCTCAAATGCCACGAGTCATAAGCAAGGTCAGCTGACTCCGTGTAGCGTCATATATAAAAATACTTCAAGTGTGGTTTAAACTGCCACGTGCTTGCACTGTACCTGTGAAAATGTTGTAAGTGACAACTCAAGAGACAAACTATTGTGCAAGGTGAAATTGATGATTTATTCACAGCTGATCCTCACCGGAAACTTCCTTCATCTGAACTGTCGAAAAGTATCTGAAATGTAACTCATTCTCGTCTTGGGGCAGGTGAACATTTTTTACAATAATACTATTTGTTAGGCCTCATGGTGTTACCTATCTCTGTATATAGTATGTTGTGGAGTGTACAAGCACTTTCATTTGGGAATGTGTTGTTAAATATAATTAATACAGTAAATGACGTTATCATGTCTATTTTATAGAAGTATATCAAATACTAGAACCTTGAATTGCTAACGTACTTTTGTTGCAGAACGAAACCACAACGCAGTGAAGTTTACTTGCATATAATTTGGAATGTAATTTTACTTCTCCAATGAAATTAAGTTATAGATAAACTTAAATCACTAGATAAATGTCTAATTAACTTGGAATTCATTTCTGAATAAATATACTAACAAATGATGTGAGAGCGTTCCTTTTCTATCGCCCCCCCACCCTTGATATCACTCCTTTCACACTTGTGTCATGATGGTGGGGAAATTTCAAGGACCTAGAATTTTTCCGAGATTGGACTTTACTGCATCTTACTGGCAATTGGGAATACACCCCGAGTTCCAGAAATTCCTAAGATTTTTCTTCGAAAGTACCCCTAATATTTTTTGGCGGAATTTGTAATTATTATTCTCGATTTTGCAAAAAGTATTGTGAAGTAGTTTATCCATTAATGGGATTGTTAAAGAAGGGTAAATAATGGAAGTGGACTATAGAATGTCAGGAAGCAATCGAGAAGTTAAAGCTATTGTTTGAAAATACTTTCATCATCAGATACCCAGATTTCAACAAAAGATTATACCTGCAGGTTGACAGTAGTGGTTGGTACAATTGGAAGCGGTGCTGTTTCGATTAGACGAAGACGGAAAACAGCGAATAGTCGCGCTAGAGAGCCGCGTATTAACATTTAATAAACAGCATTTTACTACTTCTGAATGAGACGCGTTGGCAATTGTATGGGCAACACAAATTCAGATCTATATTGATAGGCCGAGCGTTCACGATGGTAACTAATCATTAGGCACTAGTGTTCCTTATGTGGAGCCACATAAACAATTATCAGCTTTTAAGATGATCATTACGGCTGCAACAATTTGATTTTGCTATCCAAGGACGGGAAAATGTATTGTCTGACTATTTGTCAAGGATTAGGATTTCGGAACGAACTCTTGAAGAAAAGAACGATCTAAATGTCGTATAACGAACTGAGATTCGACCGCACTGGACTGTCACAGAACTAGCTAGAAAACACGACGAGGACTTAGAAGCGAGAAAAATTAAAGAACGACTATTAGGGAAACAATCAACGAATAGTGATGGCACGAGGGCGAAGAACAGAGAACGAAGAACAGAATATTTAGGAAAGTAAAAGTGAGAAGTCGAACCTAAGAACGTTCATTCATCCCCTAACATTACTCACAGTTTTGTTTTCTCCGCATTCGCTTCAAATTCTTCAAATTCTTCAAATTTAACAAGTTCACAAGCAATACTGTTCGTAGGTGTTAGCAATCTTTTTAAAATATTGGATAAAAATTAAAATGAAATATGCCGCGCTTCACTTGTACAAATGAACTTCACTTATTTACTTACAAATATCCACATCAGTGTTGCCAACGTCGTGAAAGAAAATTATGGCAAATTGAGCGAAAAATACCTTTTTGGTACTGGAGTTTAATCAACGCCACCTATATAGATCTATTTAGGTGGCGTTCGTTTAATTATCGGCATACTCACCAAGATCACGGTGCCAAAACACAAAAAAAACACGTTTTTGAAAATATCTTAGAATCTTACGGCTGAATCCAAAAACAAATGATTAGTTCCCCATCAGGAAACCGAGACGCGTAGAATGACACCTCGTATGTCTCGATTGCTGAACGGGAAGTGGTTTAGCCTTGGATGACGGACCACACATTCGCACACTCACAATCAGAGTTGCCCAAATACTCTATAAGGGTTAATTGAAATGTGGTAGCAAATAGGAAAATCAAAGTCTCCAATGAAAAAGCGAGGTAATGGCGTAATATAGTAATAAATTAGATAGGAATAAGTTAGTATATTGTGTTTAAAATGTCAATTATAATGAATTAGATATAAATGACAACCAAGACATTGCAAGGTGGAAACGAGTAGTGAAGTGGCGTAGATGCAAAAACGCGAAATTTTTGTGCATCAAGAACCTGAGTGTAACAAGTCATATTGGGACAAAGTTAGGTCTTGTAATATCCAATTATATTAGATATTCAACGCTTTAGGAGGGGTAAGTTGTGATAAGCCAGAAATACCTCCACTTTCAACATGAACGGCATCGTAATATTCAGTAAATATTATATTAATACATGTAATTTAGGCATATAGAGTAAAGTCAAGAAATAGGTGTTGTCAAGGCGACAGGTAAAAGAGTAAGCCTGGGGTGGACACGAGTATGGTGACAAACCGGAAGAGGGAAGCAAATCCGGAAGAAGGATGTAATATACACCTACACAGTACACATAAAGAATGTGTCTGTGGAAAGCGTGGTAAGGCATAGAAGGTGAGTTTGGTCTTATACACTTTGTAATTGTAATTGTAATTGTAAATATTGTACATTTTAACAATTTTTACAATTAAAAATAAGTTGTACAATTAAAAAACTGATCTGAAGATGGCTAAATGGTTTAGCCGAAACGTCATCAAAAATTACTAAATGTAATAATATACGCTAAATACATTTATTCTTTAATGTCATAAATAAGTGGAACTGTTTGATTAATAATAATTGATAGGCATTCATTGAAGCGAAAAGAAAGTAAGTTTAAAACATTATATCATACCCTTGGAAACAATATACGCATTCATACGTAAAAATACACTCCAAACTCATTCCAAAAGCGCGCATTTCTATTCCCCATTTTATATGGCCGTTAACTTCACAAATTTAATATTCTCTCCACTTCAAAACATTCTTGGCCTTATCATATTATTAATTCAAAATAGAAAATTTAAATGTCTTCTTCCCTTGATGTCGATCAGCGGGCTCCATCAGAAACATCAACACACAAGACACCGACATCCAAAATCATTTTTTTCTATTTTTGAAACTCGTTTCATGTTCGTGCTGGTGCTTCACTTATTATTCAACATTAATACATTAAGCTACATTTACCAAAGATGTTAAAGTTATAAACAGACTGCACTCCTATGCTAGTATTACTACAGCTGAAATATGCTCTATAATGACAGCCTTCAAAATGTCACAAAAACTCAGATATAACAAGTTTGTCATTTTCTCTACTTCCCTTGAAGCAATAAATAATATTCATAATAACTACCCAGGTATACCAATGATAAACAGTATTCATGAAATATATCAAGACATTATACAATCTAAAAAGACTCTCATAATTGTCTGGATACCAGATTACGAAACAATGCCTGAACACAACACAATGAGCCTTGAAGAGGAAAATGTAAGCCCTGAAACTATTTTAACAGTATCACACACATACAAGGATTTATGGACACATATCAAGAAAGTAATGGATGAAAAGTGAAGCAACCTCTGGAAAACCATGAAATTCAGCCCTCTACACAAACTAGTTAAAAATTTGTATTCCCTGAAAACTTCCAAAAAATTTTCAAGACAAGAGCAAGTAATAATAACAAGGATAAGAACTGGTCATTGCAAGTTCAGTCATCAACACTTGCTAACTGGAAATCCCCCACCCACCTGCCAGCACTGTGATATCTTTCTTAACATTCAACATATCTTAACTCAATGCCCTATGTTTCAGCACAGCAGACAGAGATACCTAGAAGATGAGCCAAACTCCGAATTGATCCTATCATCCAACGAATTCCAAAATAAAATAATACAATTCTGTAAAGACAGCTATTTTCTTAAAGAAATCTAATTGTATTAGCATAGATACTGGTAACTAATATTGTAACATTGAAAATACATATAATGTCTGTCTCCACAAATTTGTATATATTTAGTGTAATATTCTGTTAAATTGCCATATTAATATTGTAAAGTTGTATTTAAAGTAGTCGCTAATGACCTCAGTTGTTGATGCGACTTTAATAAACAAAAAAAAAAACCATTAAAAACATCATGGCTTCCATCGGCGATCCATCACCTACCAGATCTGACACCAGTCTAATTTCACGTTTCTTGTCTTTCCGAACTTCAAGAAACAATCGCCGTCTGTCATACGTCATTTACTTTCTATGGGATGTAATTACATTTTTAGTTTGAATTTTGCTCACGGTTAATCCCTCTCCTATCCGTAATTAAATGAAATATTTTCTCGATTATTTTGTCTACATTTTACTGTCCCGTTTAGGTCCGTTCAGCGTATTTGACATTTTTACTTACATCATGGTTTTCGGTGTGTAGTGTTCGATTGTCTTACAAAATATTATGATTTTTGTTTCTTTCAAAAAAACAAATGTTTACATGAATCTTTGCCACCCTATAATCCGTCTTCTTTATTTACTCTGGTCTCTATTGTTGTTTCATAGTTCATCAGCTTCGGCGTAATAAATAAATAAATAAACACTATTCTTCCGAATCCTGTCATTTGTTTCTGTAAATACGTCGCATTTGGGTCTATTGGAGTACATTAAATTATTATTTTTTACGAATCCGTCTAAATCGTCACACTAAACGTACTGTATAAATGATTAAATTATTGTGAAATACAAGTATTTTATATGGATGGTTACACCTGCTTACATATTCAATAAGGATTTCCACAAATATTCCGCGGTAAGTACTAATTTTTAAATACATTTTTTACATATATTTCTTCTTCTAAGAATCTACTGTAATAATTATTCTGAAATAAAAACGCAAGGTGCAATATAAACAATAAAAGTGCTGTAGTAGATTTAATGAAGTAAATGTACAAATTACAAAGTTATAAAGACAAAACGTTGAATTAAATATTTGAGATACATTATATTTTGTTAAAAAATAGTGTCTATGAATACAAATGTTATAAATCTATAGTGTATGTGAAAATACAGGTCTCATTACTATAATAATAATAATAATAATAATAATAATAATTTTTATTATTATTATTATACCAAGTTATATGAAAATAAAGACATTTTGAATTAAATAATTGACATAAATTATATTTTGTTGAAAATTGTATCTGTGAATACAAATATTATAAATCTACAGTCTATGCAAAAATAAGGTTTCATTCTATTATTATTATTATTATTATTATTATTATTATTATTATTATTATTATTATTATTATTATTATTATTATTATTATTATTATTATTTCTATTTCTTGAGTATCGGCCCTCACTGACCACGTTACACGATTGCCGTAACTATGGGGATCAGCTTTTCAGCTGTATCCCTCAGTAAGACACGGTTGTTACGCCTTGTATTGTGCGTTATGAGGCGATAGGATGATGATGAAAGGGCAATCAGAAATACGACCACGCCTACGCAGGACTCGAACCTGCAGCCTCCGCGGGACAGACGACGGCTGCTGCAACCGCCTGCGTCACGGGGCCGGCTTCTTCTTCTTCTTCTTCTTCTTCTTCTTCTCCTCCTTATTATTATTATTATTATTATTCAGTTGCTGTCTGGAGGAGAATTCTAGCGGCCGGCTGCTCTGATCGGTAGTTTCCCGTGGTTTCTCCGATCTACACCAGGCGAATGCTGGAGCAATACCCTAACAAACAGGCCACGTATCATTCGGGCCCTCATCTTACTTATCCTTCCTTTAACCTTACATTCACACACTTACATGTACTACACCACGCCGCCTATGTCTTTCCTGTCAACGCGGGTATCATCTATCATCGCGAGTTTCGGCACTAGCTGTATAACTAGATCGATTGCAGCATCTGTTTGGAGGATAATTTTAGCAGCCGGCTGCTCTGATCGGTTGTTTTCCGTAGTTTCTCCGATCAACACCAGGCGAATGCCCGAGCAGTACCCTAGCAAACGGGCCACGGACCGCGCGCAATCTGTGCTTCCTCTTCCTTGTCCTATCCTCTCCCCTTACACACACACACACTTACGCATGCACTATACTACCACATATTCCGGGAGACCGGTCGGGAGCTTAGAGCTTGTCCCGACTGGGGCGGTGCCCCGCTGGTGGGAGAGTCCTGGTTAGGGGGAAACGCCACTAGCCGACGGTAGGTTGGCGCCGGATCTCGCCATCCAGCGGGGGAAGATCACCGCCATCTCCCGAGAAAAAAACATGCACTACACTAACGGGACTAATGACCACAGCAGTTGACGCGCCCGGAAACACGAAAAAATCAATCAATCAATCAATCAATTCTTATTATTATTATTAATACTCGTATTATTATTAATATTATTATTATTAATATTATATTACATTACATATATTAATATATATTATATATCTATATATTATATATTATATCTATATATATTACATATTAATATATAATATATATTATATATTAATATTACATTATTATTATTATTATTATTATTATTATTATTATTATTATTATTATTATTATTGCTGTTATTATTAATAATATTATTACGTCACAAGACAAAAAAATAATAGTTTTGAGTCAAAATATCAGAAGCGGTTAAGGGTTATCATGGGCAGTACATAAATACAAGAAAGTTCGCCTCCCTCTAAATATATCCTCCATGTTACGGCCGTGAGTAAGCGATAAGTGATTTACACGGGGCCTCCCATTCCCAGGGCCTTTGAACAACAACCCACACAAAATTCTTATCTCGCAGTGTGCCGCACGAGCAACCTGCCCGCCTTCCTGCTTATTGTTCGCAGTCATTTGTTGCGGCACAAGCGCATGCGTAGTTCCCCTGGTCACGTGGTGGGGGCGGAGAGACAAGCGAGGAGCGGTGCTGCGGACATCGACCAGTCACTATGAAGTCGTGTGGTGTTTTACTACTAACAGTGGTTGCTGTGTGTTTTGCGGTAAGTTATGTTGGCTGTAAGTTGTCAATGCACAAGGCGTATCCAATAAGTGAGATTCCCTAGGTACTCAACAAAAAGAAAACATAATTTCATGCAAGAACTTTGTTGTAGCAGATTCAGCACACATTCTGCACAGCATGTTGCACTATTTTTTCACATAGTCACCACGAGAATTGAGTAATTTTGCATAACGTGAGGTCAAAATTTCAATTTCTGTTACGTAGAACCGGGAGCGGTAGCTCAGTGCATCAACTGATGTCACTGCAGCGCCTCTGACCGGGAGGTCCTAGGTTCGAGTCCTCACGGCAGCAAGAGTTTCGACACTAGCTTTTCCGCTAGGTCGAATTCAGTCGCTGTCTGGAGGAGAATTCTAGCGGCCGGCTGCTCTGATCGGTAGTTTTCCGTGGGTTCTCCGACCAACACCAGGCGAATGCCGGAGCAGTACCCTAACAAACGGGCCACGCACCGCGCGCGATCTGTCCTTCCTCTTCCTTATCCTTTCCTCTCCCCTTACATACACACACACACTTACACTAATATGCACTACACTACCACATATTTCGGGAGACCGGTCGGGAGCTTAGAGCTTGTCCCGGCTGGGGCGGTGCCCCGCTGGTGGGAGAGTCGTGGTTAGGGGGAAACCCTGCTAGCCGACGGTAGGTCGGCGACGAATCTCGCCATCCAGCGGGGGAAGTTTACCGCCATCTCCCGAGAAAAAAACATGCACTACAGTAACGGGACTAATAACCAAAGAAGTTGACGCGCCCGGAAACATGAAAAAATTAATCAATCAATCAATCAGTGACGTAGAAGCCTCCGGTCTGGAATAGGTATCAGCCACTTGCAATTCTCTGACCCTTGATACGCATGTTGCTGACCCGACTGGAATTTCTTGAAGTGCAAGAAAATATTGGTCGCTGGGGAAGATCTGGATTATAGGGAGGTAGGTCCAACTGCTGCAGAAAATCTGTTGTGAGACGAGCCGTGTGATGAACCTACGGACCATATTGCTGACCGATTAATACCAGGCGATTGCCCGAGCAGTCAAACGACCCATGGACAGCGCGAGATATTTCCTTTCTCTTTCTTGTCCTATCCTCTTCCCTTACACACATGCCCCACACACAATTACATGCACTACACTACCAGGTAGGTTGGGAGACCAGTCGGGAGACCAGTCGGGAGACCAGTCAGGAGACCAGTCGGGAGACCAGTCGGGAGACCAGTCGGGAGACCAGTCGGGAGACCAGTCGGGAGACCAGTCGGGAGACCAGTCGGGAGACCAGTCGGGAGACCAGTCGGGAGACCAGTCGGGAGACCAGTCGGGAGACCAGTCGGGAGACCAGTCGGGAGACCAGCCGGGAGACCAGTCGGGAGACCAGTCGGGAGACCAGTCGGGAGACCAGTCGGGAGACCAGTCGGGAGACCAGTCGGGAGACCAGTCGGGAGACCAGTCGGGGCACCAATCGGGAGACCAGTCGGGAGACCAGTCGGGAGACCAGTCGGGAGACCAGTCGGGAGACCAGTCGGGAGACCAGTCGGGAGACCAGTCGGGAGACCAGTCGGGAGACCAATCGGGAGACCAGTCGGGAGACCAGTCGGGAGACCAGTCGGGAGACCAGTCGGGAGACCAGTCGGGAGACCAGTCGGGAGACCAGTCGGGAGACCAGTCGGGACACCAGTCGGGAGACCAGTCGGGAGACCAGTCGGGAGACCAGTCGGGAGACCAGTCGGGAGACCAGTCGGGAGACCAGTCGGGAGACCAGTCGGGAGACCAGTCGGGACACCAATCGGGAGACCAGTCGGGAGACCAGTCGGGAGACCAGTCGGGAGACCAGTCGGGAGACCAGTCGGGAGACCAGTCGGGAGACCAGTCGGGAGACCACTCGGGAGACCAGTCGGGAGACCAGTCGGGAGACCAGTCGGGAGACCAGTCGGGAGACCAGTCGGGAGACCAGTCGGGAGACCAGTCGGGAGACCAGTCGAGAGACCAGTCAACCAGCCGGAGACCAGCCGGTGACCACCGGGAGACCAGTCGGGAGACCAGTCGGGAGACCAGTCGGGAGACCAGTCGGGAGACCAGTCGGGAGACCAGCCGGGAGACCAGTCGGGAGACCAGTCGGGAGACCAGTCGGGAGACCAGTCGGGAGACCAGTCGGGAGACCAGTCGGGAGACCAGTCGGGAGACCAGTCGGGAGACCAGTCGGGAGACCGCTCGAGAGACCAGTCGGGAGACCAGTCGGGAGACCAGTCGGGAGACCAGTCGGGAGACCAGTCGGGAGACCAGTCGGGAGACCAGTCGGGGGACCAGTCGGGAGACCAGTCGGGAGACCAGTCGGGAGACCAGTCGGGAGACCAGTCGGGAGACCAGTCGGGAGACCAGTCGGGAGACCACTCTGGAGACCAGTCGGGAGACCAGTCGGGAGACCAGGGTCGGGAGACCACTCGGGAGACCAGTCGTGGGAGACCAGTCGGGAGACCAGTCGGGAGACCAGTCGGGAGACCAGTCGGGAGACCAGGCTCGGGAGACCAGCCGGAGACCAGTCGGGAGACCAGTCGGGAGACCAGTCGGGAGACCAGTCGGGAGACCACTCGTGAGACCAGTCGGGAGACCAGCCTGGGAGACCACTCGGGAGACCAGTCGGGAGACCAGTCGGGAGACCAGTCGGGAGACCAGTCGGGAGACCACTCGGGAGACCAGTCGGGAGACCAGTCGGGAGACCAGTCGGGAGACCAGTCGGGAGACCAGTCGGGAGACCAGTCGGGAGACCAGTCGGGAGACCAGTCGGGAGACCAGTCGGGAGACTCAGTCCGGAGACCAGTCGGGAGACCAGGCGGAGACCACTCGAGAGACCAGTCGGGAGACCAGTCGGGAGACCACCCGAGACCAGTCGGGAGATCTCGGCCTGGGAGACCACCGAGAGACCAGTCGGGAGACCAGTCGGAAGACCAGTCGGGAGACCAGTCGGGAGACCAGTCGGGAGACCAGCCGGGAGACCAGTCGGGAGACCACCTCGGGAGACCAGTCGGGGAGACCAGTCGGGAGACCACTGGGAGACCAGTCGGGAGACCTCGGGGGCCGGGAGACCAGTCGGGAGACCAGTCGGGAGACCAGTCGGGAGACCAGTCGGGAGACCAGTCGGGAGACCAGTCGGGAGACCAGTCGTGGCACTCAGTCAGAGACCACTCGGGAGACCAGTCGGGAGACCAGTCGGGCACTCCAGGCCGGGAGACCAGTCGGAGACCAGTCGGGAGACCACCTGGGAGACCAGTCGGGAGACCAGTCGGGAGACCAGTCGGGAGACCAGTCGGGAGACCAGTCGGGAGACCAGTCGGGAGACCAGTCGGGAGACCAGTCGGGAGACCAGTCGGGAGACCAGTCGGGAGACCAGTCGGGAGACCAGTCGGGAGACCAGCCGGGAGACCAGTCGGGAGACCAGTCGGGAGACCAGTCGGGAGACCAGTCGGGAGACCAGTCGGGAGACCAGTCGGGAGACCAGTCGGGAGACCAGTCGGGAGACCAGTCGGGAGACCGCTCGAGAGACCAGTCGGGAGACCAGTCGGGAGACCAGTCGGGAGACCAGTCGGGAGACCAGTCGGGAGACCAGTCGGGAGACCAGTCGGGAGACCAGTCGGGGCACCAATCGGGAGACCAGTCGGGAGACCAGTCGGGAGACCAGTCGGGAGACCAGTCGGGAGACCAGTCGGGAGACCAGTCGGGAGACCAGTCGGGAGACCAGTCGGGAGACCAGTCGGGAGACCAGTCGGGAGACCAGTCGGGAGACCAGTCGGGAGACCAGTCGGGAGACCAGTCGGGAGACCAGTCGGGAGACCAGTCATTCGGGAGACCAGTCGGGAGACCAGTCGGGAGACCAGTCGGGAGACCAGTCGGGAGACCAGTCGGGAGACCAGTCGGGAGACCAGTCGGGGGACCAGTCGGGAGACCAGTCGGGAGACCAGTCGGGAGACCAGTCGGGAGACCAGTCGGGAGACCAGTCGGGAGACCAGTCGGGAGACCAGTCGGGAGACCAGTCGGGAGACCAGTCGGGAGACCAGTCGGGAGACCAGTCGGGAGACCAGTCGGGAGACCAGCCGGGAGACCAGTCGGGAGACCAGTCGGGAGACCAGTCGGGAGACCAGTCGGGAGACCAGTCGGGAGACCAGTCGGGAGACCAGTCGGGAGACCAGTCGGGAGACCAGTCGGGAGGCCAGTCGGGAGACCAGTCGGGAGACCAGTCGGGAGACCAGTCGGGAGACCAGTCGGGAGACCAGTCGGGAGACCAGTCGGGAGACCAGTCGGGAGACCAGTCGGGAGATTAAAGCTTGTACCGGCAGGGGCGGTGCCCCACTGGTGGAGATACCTTGTGGGGGCAAGTCGACCCAGGGAGTGGGCTTGTAGGTCGTCGCCGAATCTCATATTTCAGGGGAGGAGAAAAGGCGTAACACATACAAAACAAACACTTCATGACGCCGATCGGGTGGCCGAGATCGCTAAGCCAGTAGTGCCGTGATGATCTCGAGCCGCAGGATGGCGGGTTTGAGTCCCGCCTCGGGCGTGGTTGTATTTGTGTTCCTGCTTTCACCCCTCATTATCCCCATATCACTTCTTTCAGTGCACAGATATACCCTAACATTAATTAATAGTGGTCGCTAATTACCCTGTAGTTAATGTGACCTTAAACTAAAACGAACAAAAAATATAATCATGATATTATTAAGAAGTAAAATGGACCGTTTCACGTTTGATTATTTAAGACAATGGCTGGTAACGAACTACTGTGTAAATGCCCAATTATCTGAAAAGAAAATTACATTCAGCTACACTACTATGTTCATTGCATTTTGATACGATTGAACCTTATTCTACAGTTAATATTAAAACTAAGTTTTTTGACTATTCTGTGTAAGTAACGTATTCATTTGATGAACCCATTATTTTTACTATTTTAATCTTTTTACTAGTTCATATTTTAATTCATACTTAGTAAATTTTTAGTTCATATGAAAGTACATATTTTCGTACATGTCATTGCCTACAAATGCTAACACTTCTTATAACAATTTTGCTTAGAGGAAATATCAGTCGTTCATAAAACCTTCTATAGTGGTGTACTTTATTGCCATTTTGTTTGGAATTTCTCTTACATTTTCCTTGTTAAAGTATCCATGGTTAGGCATTGTAAACCTATGTTGGCACATTATTTCCGTTTTATTTTTATTTGTCTATTGTATCGTCACAATACTCGGGTTATTTCGTAATGTATTGGACAATCGAGTGACACGTAACTTAAATGGAATCATATCAGGGTAATAACAGCAAAGAGTTGTTTATGTAATATTTATTGAGTTTACAATTTATAAAAATGAACTCGTAACAACCAAAATACGTGATATACGAAATTGATAACAACTATAAAAAGTGTTACCTTTGTAATATGGATGATTTATATCATTCTTAAATTGATAATTGTGAAGTATTGCCTTAGAATGATACTTCGTAACGAGAAAGAGAAAGGTACAACAATTTGACACTAAAACTACCCGGATGAAGATGTGAAAGTTGCTATAATACTGCAGTAATTGTCATAGACATTCTTTCACTAATTCGCTACTTTTCATTTCACAGTCAGGATTACTACCTTGCATATTACATATTAGATACGTGATAACGAAATAATATGTTTCAAGTAAAAGCATCTATAAGAAACACGATCAAAATAAGTTTTTTTCGTATTTGGTTGGATGGTGGAGTGAAATTTCTAAAATCTTTTAGTTTACATTGAAAGACTAGCAGACTAGCAGTCGAGGCATGGCTACACTGAAGCTTCATAATTAAAAAATAAATATGTTCAAAACGCGTGATTCTTTGAGTAAACAAAGAACACACTTTGGGCAAAGTCAAAAACCCTTCCTCATTTTCCTCTTTCCCTTTATCTTGTTTTCCTCTTGTTCTCGTATTATTTATTCTCCTTTTCTTGTTCTCTTGTTTCTTCTTCTTGTAATCCTTTTCTTTTTTCTTTTGCTCCACGTTAGCATGTACGATTGAGGAACACCCATTTTGGTGGAAATCAGATGCTCATCTAGAAATATTCACAGACGAACGGACGGAGACAGAAGTTTGAAAAACAACACTTTTTCGCTAACAAGGGTCCATACCATTCCAAAAAATGTTTATTTCGTGGAAATTTTTATCCAAGTTTGCGGGTTCAAACCCGAGCAAAGCCGTGGATTTTTAAGGGCGACAAAATCCTTCGTACGCGTTCCTTCGGAAAGGAAGTAAAGCCGGCTGACCCGCGTAGTAGATTTACTGCATATAAAAGCTCCTTAAGCCTAAATGAAGCCTCTGAGCTAAATTCAAAATCGTCTGTTTCGTTACCCAAGTAATGACTTCTTCCTCTTCTAGTTGATGAAGTTGATGATTACCGAGGTCATTAGTCTTGTAATTGTAGTGCGTGTTTTTTCATCCGGAGATGGCGGTGATCTTCTCCCGAATGATGGCGAGATCCGGCGCCGACGTACCGTCGGCTAGTGGGGTTTCCCCCTAACCAGGCCTCTCTAATCAGCGGGGCACCGCCCCAGCCGGGACAGGCTCTAAGCTCCCGACCGATCCCCCGGAACATGTAGTAGTGTAGTGCATGTTAGTGTAAGTGTGTGTGTAAAGGGAGAGGATAGGACAAGGAAGAGGAAGGAATGATCGCGCGCGGTCCGTGGCCCGTTTGGTAGGGTACTGCTCCGGCATTCGCCTGGTGTTGATCGGAGAAACCACGGAAAACTACCGATCAAAGCAGCCGGCCGCTAGAATTCTCCTCCAGCGGTTGTGATGGTGATCGTGGTGGTGGTAACGCTGGAGGCCCCGGTTATGGTGATGGTATTGATGGTGGCGATCATTATAACTCTGGACATGGTAACGGTGGTGCTGGTGAAGGTAGAAAAGTTTATGGTGGTGATCGTCATGGTAACGGCGTTTGGTGTCAGTGGCTGTGGTGTTGATGACAACAGCATTAATTGTAGTGGTGTTGATAGGAATGTTGGTCGTGGTGGTAGTGGTGATGGTAACGATCGATATTATTAGTACTTGTGGTGGGGGTGATCGTGATAACTAGACCGTGAATATTTAGGTTTTAAAATACACGTTTTAGATGCCTAAATAGGTTTCTCAGCATCTCAGTTAGGCTTTTGAATGGTCGAATAGGTACACATAAAAAACAGGAAACTTACCAAAAAACGATATATATATATATATATATATATATATATATATATATATATATATATATATATATATATATATATACATGAATCAATATTATGTAGAATCCGTATTGTATATTTTGCAATAATCCTATTCACATACATTTATGTGTACTGCAATTGGATATGACCCGGTGGCAGTTAAATAACAATAATAATAACAATATTATTATTAATAATAATAGTAACAATAATAATAATAATAATAATAATAATAATAAAGGAGTACAGTACAAACCGAACATGCAATAATCATACTATCACTAATATTAAGTATTATAACAAATATTTCAACTCTGTCATGATATCCAATAATTATATGTCGGTGATGCTAAAATTTAATACAAAGTACATAAATATTCGCTATTTTTTTTTTAAATTCATTGATCGTGTTCACTACACTTAACTGCACGGCACTGCACTACACTACACTGTTTTTGCTTTGAAATACACTGACCAGCACTTCACAGCACTTCACCGCACTTTACAGCACTTCACAGCACTTCACCGCACTTTACAGCACTTCACCGCACTTCACAGCACTTACTCATTTAATGTCTATTACTCTCATATTGTTCTAGCGTATTTCTAAAGCTTCGGACACTTAGAGGAAAAGCTTTGAAAATTGCTGCGGGTAAACTGCTCCAATCTTCAATTATTCTGTTACAAAAGGAAAATTTCCCAAGATCTGAATTTTGTTTCCTTGTTCGAATTTTGTGAGTGTGATCGCTTCGGCCAAAATAGTTTTTTTTTCTAGTCTAACCTGAATTTCCTTCTAAGCTGGTTGACCTACGTACGATTTATAAAGTGCGCAAAGCCTCGCCCTTGTTCTTCTCGTTTCTAGAGGTTCCCATGACTTTTTTATTGCGTTAGTTCTATAAGTAAACTTATTCGCTTTCCTCTGTATTCTATCTAGATTTTTCCGGTGCAACTTTCTGTATGGATCCCAACATGCCACTCCGTATTTCATGAGGGGGCGAACCAGCGAAAAATATGCTAATTCTTTTGCGTTTGCAGAACTTTTCTTTAGAACACGAACGAACAAGTTTGTCCTCTAGTTAGAATTATTCGTACTGCTTTTGCCTCGCAATAAATTACTAATACTTTCTCCAGGTTTTCGAGGGAAAATAAATGTCTCTTGTCGGTAAAGATCACTTTTCTTTCGCGGAATTCAATTGTTCCATCTTCGAAGTGGAGACAGGTTTTTCGACGAAGTCAGGAAGTAGTGGCATGGAGACTTTTATCGCAAGATCCTTGCCCTGTATATTCATTTCTATCTTACATATTAACGCAACTTAAAATTAATATCATCCTTGTCTGTTATGCCGACACTAGAAAAAAGGTCAAAGAAGCCACAGGCAATGGAAATTAGGCAAATTAGTGTCACTTTAGATTTTGAAAGATACAATAGGCACAAACAAAAAAAATTAATGTTGAAATAGGCTCTTTTAGGTGCTGTAAAATTGACGGGTTTTAGTTCAAATAAACCTAAAATGTATATACAAAGCTTCACTTAGTGCAAAGTACCCAGGAAAAAAATAGGGTTTTACCTCAATATCCGCGGTCTAGAGATAACGCTGGTCGTAGAAACGGTCGTAGTTGTTAAGAACAAGGAATCCGACAGTGGAAACAAGTTCTTTAAAAAATAGTTTATTGTAAATGAGCAAATAATCCAAATCACAATCCTAAATACAAAGCCGAGTTAATACAAGTTCCAGAAGATATCCCTTTTACAATGCTGAAGTCACATTTCCACTAGAATCCACCAGGAGTAAGCCACACGTCGTCAACAGAAACTGTTCACTATAACCCGTTCATTGTTCTAGCTACACGCTCTACCCAAAACAGTCTTTCACTTCTCTTTTCTTTTGTTTCTTTTTTTTCTTTCTTTTTCTTTTTATCGGCGTAGCCGAAAGTCGTTGTATGTTCGATTTGAAATCGGTTTTGCAGTGCATACGTTTTTGCGTTTTACTGCTAAGTGTGGTTGACTGGTGTAGGTACGCGACGGACCTTAGTCAGTGGCCCTTTTGGCGATTTGTTCAGTCACATTTGTGTCTATGTCATATTGGTAGGTTTGCTCGCTCTAAGCCCTCAATATATCCTAGGAGAGAGCTTGTCGTCTTTGTCCTATAGTGAGGACACGTCTTTGAAATTGTTTGAACGTTGCCTTGCTTCGTTTGATTGAAAGTCTTGATAGGCTTCATTGAATGATAGCCGTCTCAAGCATTCAGTGAAGGATTCGATATCGAGTTCCTTCTTCAGTCCCTTTTACAATGCCGAAGTCACAGTTTCACTAGAACCCACCAGGAGTAAGCCACACATCGTTCCGTTCACTATAACCCGTTCACTGTGCTAGCTACACAGTCTACCCAAAACCCACTTTCAGTCGTTTCCGAAACGGAGGGCGTACGTTGAGCCGAGCTCAAGTGTGTCCTTGTACTCGTACTTCTTTCCTGTAGTCCACTCTCTGACCGGGAGATCCTAGATTCGAGTCCTGACGGCGCAGGATATTCGACACTGGCTTTTCAGCTAGGTCCAGTTCAGTCGCTGTCTGGAGGAGAATTCTAGCGGCCGGCTGCTCTGATCGGTAGTTGTCCGTGGTTTCTCCGATCAACACCAGGCGAATGCCGGAGCAGTACAGTATCAAACGGGCCACGGACCGCGCGCGATCTGTCCTTCCCATTCCTTGTCCTATCCTCTCCCCTTACACACACATTTACACTAACACGCACTACACGGTGTCCCGGCTGGGGTGGTGCCCCGCTGGTGGGAGATTCCTGGTTAGGGGGAAACCCCACTAGCCGACGGTAGGTCGGCGCCGGATCTCGCCATTCAGCAGAGGAAGATCACCGCCATCTCCCGAGAAAACATGCACTACACTAACGGGACGAATGACCAGAGCAGTTGACGTGCCCGGAAACATGAAAAAATCAATCAATCAATCTGTAGTCCACCACGTCGCCGCGGCGTGAGTGGCCACGGGCCGGCA
This sequence comes from Teleogryllus occipitalis, assembly GCA_011170035.1. Lineage (NCBI taxonomy): Eukaryota > Metazoa > Arthropoda > Insecta > Orthoptera > Gryllidae > Teleogryllus > Teleogryllus occipitalis. Next base: position 259,186 of record BLKR01014775.1, on the reverse strand, counting down.
ACATGTTTTATAGAGTGCCAGTCGAAGATCCAAGGGAAGTGTATGTTCGTTTAAAATACGTTTCAGTGTTGTTTCTTTTGTGTACTCGATATCGAATCACTCAATGCTCGAGATATCACTCAATGCTTGAGACGGCTATTTTTCAATGAAGTTACGATCAGATACGCCAGACTGTAAGCGCCAGCGCATCCTCCGAAGGTACCGCCTACTTAAGTTTTTGGGTTCCGATTGTGAATTGTTTTGGCCAAGTGGCTTACTCCTGGTAGATTCTAGTGGAACTGTGACTTCGGCATTGTGAAAGGGACATCTTGTGGAACTTGTATTAACTCGGCTTTGTATTCCGGATTGTGATTTGCATTATTGGTCCATTTGCAATAAACTAGTTTGTGAAGAACTGTAGTTTCCGCTCTCGGATTCCTTGTTTTGTGTGTCTCACTTCTCTCCCGGCTCGGGGCCCCTTATATATATATATATATATATATATATATATATATATATATATATATATATATATATATATATATATATGCCCCGAGGTCTCGGTGCGAGTTCCTTCCTCGTGGCGGGGTAGGGAGGGGCGGTGTCCCTCCGCTGGCCCGTCGCGGTCCGGTGCTCCGGTGCGGGACGCAACCGCTCGCCCTGCCCCTGGTGGTGCCTTACGGCACTGTCCATTTCATGCCTTGATCGCGACTTAAGCCTGTTTTACACGGTCATTTTTTCATCATTTTTCTGTACATAAACTGGATGGAAAAAGGACGTTTGGTTCTATGCGTACCGAAACTGGATGGACGTGATTCCGGCGTTTTATACGGTCATTTCTGATGTGTACGTAATTGTGGTGAAAATACTTCCTCCGAACGCCGCAAAAAAGTGCTGGAATTTTAACAGTTGAACATCGCATTTACGGAAACAAATGAAATTAGCGGGAAGAATGATCAGATAGTTACGAATTCGCAGAGTAAGGAGTAGAAAGATGTGTGAGGTATTGTGGTTTTATTTGCGAGAGGGTTCACTGAACGCAAAGACTCAATGTCACAAACAACACTGAAAATTAAACAACACGTGCCCACGCTACGCACCAGATATATGTACTCCCTGCCGGAGAACCCACGCAATCGAAGAAAGTTCCATAAAGTGACACTAGGGGTGCCGTAGTCAAACTGGATGAAATCTGTACGGAAAAATGAAGCATGCATCATTTTTTCGTACAAATTACATCCAGTCTGCTCAGTATCGACGGGAAACGACGAAAAAATGACCGTGTGAAACAGGCTTTAGGCGCGTCTCCGCTGCGGCAACAGTGGGTCGCAACTCCTATGTCCGGCACAGTGTGCTCACCCGGTCTGTCTCCACGAGCACAAAGCTGTGTACACCGCAGTAGTGATAATGATAGTGGTAATAAAGTTGCTGCGTGGTAGTGGTGATTATGGGTAAGGGCGGTGGTGGTGATGGTAATGCTAATGTGGTTGATGCAGGCTGAGGAGCCCGCCCGGAACCCGTGCCTGCAGCCCGACGGCGCTGTGGACCAGCGCTGCGAGAAGGCGCAGCAAGCCAGGAAGCAAGTCAGGAAGGGCGAGCGGGAATGTCGGCTGGAGAACAACATCACCCGAGGTGAGGCCAGGGGTGGTTGAGTCGTTGGTGATTCCAAGCGCGTCATTAGTCCCGTAAGTGTAGTGCATGTTTTTTCTTGGGAGATGGCGGTGATCTTCCCCCGCTGGATAGCGAGATCCGGCGCCGACCTACGGTCGGCTAGCGGGGTTTCCCCCTAACCAGGACTCTCCCACTAGCGGGGCACCGCCCCAGCCGGGACAAGTTCTAAGCTCCCGACCGATCTCCCGGAATATGTGATAGTGTAGTGCATGTTAGTGTAAGTGTGTGTGTACGGGGAGAGGATAGGACAAGGAAGAGGAAGGAAAGATCGCGCGCGGTTCGTGGCCCGTTTGGTAGGGTACTGCTCCGGTATTCGCCTGGTGTTGATCTAGCTGAAAAGCTAATATCGAAAATCATGCCGCCATCAGGACTCAAACCTAGGACCTCCCGGTCAGAGGCACTGCAGTGACATCAGTTGATGCACTGAGCCACCGCTCCCGGTGTGAGGCCAGGGGCGAATCCAGCCTATCATTTTGGGAGGGTCTATCACAGATTTTTGTAAAAAACAAACGTATTTGTCATTATGTTGTATATTATTTTTGTAGTATAGAAGATGCCCGGGGTGGCAACGTCGAAAATTGAGCCACAATAAACACTCAAAAGTTGGTTTGAAAAAATGTTTTCTAGGCAGAAATGTGCATTGCAGAAGCATAGAAACACTCTAGAAACATGTAAATTGTTTATTGTTTACAAAAGAAATGAATACATTTGTTCAGAAAGAACAATTAACCAAGAAATAAAAAAGCAGTCGAATTTGGTGCTTTTTTATTAGTGTTAATTTTTCTTATGATACTAATACGTCGTATTTGCCGAGACAAATGACTGTTAGTGATCGTAGTGACAATTATTTATTACGCCGCTTTGACAAACTAGTGAAATCTAATCAAATGGGTGTAAATAAATAAATATTTTTGGGAATGACAAAAAAGAAATCTTTGTTAGGTTTATACGAAGGAGAAAGACGGCAGTTGTTTTTCGTACACTTCAGGGAAGTCAAGGAAAATGAAGTTCAAGGTCTTGTGGACTCGGTCGAGATAGAATGGCAGGATGAAAGCCATGTTTCAGTGTGGTACGATAATTAAAGGAGATGCATTTTGCAATATAAATTTGGAATGAACTCAAAATGGTTGTAATATGAAAACGATAACATAGAATTGGGAATAATTAGTGGATACGTGCCAGGCTATTATGGAAGACATCGCAAAGCGAAATGATCATTTTAGACTTATCTTTTTCACTTTTTCTTAATTGGACATTGTCAGAAGGTCAAACTCTGTATTTTTAAGGGGAAAGCATTTTAAAATTCATAATGACATGGCCATTAGTAAAGGACACGAATACGCGCTAGTTTGAATGAGTTTTTTTGTTGTTGTAAATGTTAAGCGTGAGTGTTATGTAAATTTCTGTGTTATTTCAAGGGTAAATACTACTCGCGCAACTTTTCTTGAACGATGACCTTGCTTCCCCCTCCCTTGAGCAATAAACAGTTGAAGGCAAAAGCTCGCAGCGAGCACTGATGACAACTTTCCAAGCATTAAAACTTGGTCGGCGCGAAACAGAAGCTAGTCAAAGCTAGTTGCTTTCATAGTCGAGACCTTCTGTTCATCTTTATTATCGTTATCCAAAGAAATGGCTGAGGCAGGTTCAGGTCCTTCAAGGGAGGTACCTAAAACTCCTATCTACTGTCCCTGTTGTTGCCTACCCAGAGTGATGACCTGACCGCACACGTAGCAGATCTGACTTTTATTTTCCAGAGATTGGCATTACTGTAAATACTCTAGTGTCCGACTTTGTAACTAATACCCCTACTCCGACCGCATTTCTTCAATCCATCGTTCAAGAAAAGTTGCGGGAGTAGTACATGTGTTTGTGTTATGTAATGTTATATTCTCGTACTAGCCAGGAGATACGGCAACGAAGCCAGGTAAATTCTTGTTCGGAATAAATAAGATTGCTCCAGCAATGGCGGTGACAATAATCGTTTGAAAGTATTCTTTGTGATTTATTAAATGGGGAATGATGAAAGAGCAAATTACGTATAAAATCCTAAACAATCGATGATAAATATCCGTTTTCTGTGCAGGAGAGGCTTTGCGCTCTCACGACTCAAATACATTTCTTAAAGGTCTATAGGTCGACCTTATGTGTGAGTTAATACATTTTTGTTTATAAATAAAAGGAATTAAGGATCCGTTTCAATACCAAACACAACATATTCGCCACTACTCTTAAATTTATGAAAATTTTATGTTTTTAATGTTTGCAAAATGTTAGTTAAATAAAACATATAATTGGGCACGGAACATACATGCATTTAATTGAATGAATGGGAAACCGACCCGGCTAACGCTTCGTAAATTACAGTTACAGTTTAGATTTGAAAGGTTACCTACTTTTATTTCTTGAGTAATTCGTGCAGCCGATGAAGCGAGAGAGCTGAATTAGATTTAGGTGCGTTTGTTTAATAATAATAATAATAATAATAATAATAATAATAATAGTAATAACAATAATAACAACAACAACAACAATAATAATAATAATAATAATAATAATGATAATAATAATAATAATAAACAATAATTGAAGTGTATCATATTCTTCAATTGAAATCACATGTTTTTTGCCGCTCTTGCCACCTGTAAATAATATTCTTTATCTTTTTTACAAAATATTTCACAGTTACAAATAGACTATGTGTGTGAATAGGTTGTGAAATTAATTTTCTTTTGCAGAGGAAATTAAGGAATATACGTGCACCTTTCCAACTGATCCGAGCGTGCAGGAAAGAGTAGCGGTAAGTATGTGACATCATTCACATCTTTTAGTGCAAAAAACAGCATTGTGCATGTGTGTAAATGATTATATACGATATACTTATATAAATGATTACGTATATAAATGATACGTATATAAATGATTGTATACGATAAAATAGTCCACATCTCAAGCCAAGATCTGATTTGAAACTCGCGGGATTATTTATTTTCTCGTAACAATGTTCTAAGCCTATATTCGCCATTGAGCACGAAGTAATTATCTTTCATGTAGTTATTTTGTCATAATGTCATTGGAAACTTACCAACAATACTTTTGTTTGTTGCAGAAATACAGTTTGTGTTCATCCCTGGTTTTTCGCCTGGTAAGCTGAACAAATTTTACGTAACTATATTTTAAAATATTTACCTTAAAGCTTTACTTTCATTTTGCTTCCATATGCATTTTTAATTAAAAATTAATACATAGATATCCACGGCCAGGGTGTATAGCTATCTATTTAGTGGTTTTTTACACCCTTGGCCGTTTTCCGCTTCCCAATTTCCACGCCTCTTAATCACATATGTCTTCCTCCTCCATTTATCTTTTACTGCGTGGTTTTAGTTATGTTTTAGTTTTGGTTAGACGTGAACGGCGCCGCGAGACTCACGGTCAGAGTGGTCGTCTACGACAGTCCGGCAGAGACCACGACGACCTATACTTGGGTTTTCGTAACGTGGCGTCCCAAGGTCACTCGCGAAGGAGGGAGAGGGAAGGTAGACTCCAATCGAGAGCTGCAACGTCACTACAGCCACTACACTTTTGCGGCTCCCTGTTGGAGTCTGCCTTCCCTCCCCCTCCTTCACCGGAAGCGGTAGCTCAGTACATCAACTGATGTCACTGCTGCGCCTCTGACCAGGAGGTCCTAGTTCGAGTCCTGACGGCGGCAGGATTTTCGACACTTGCTTTCCAGCTAGGTCGAATTCAGCCGCTGTCTGGAGGAGAATTATAGCGGCCGGCTGCTCTGATCGGTAGTATTACGTGGTTTCTCCGATCAACACCAGCCGAATGCCGGAGCAGTACCCTACCAAACGGGCCACGGACCCCGCGCGATCTTTCCTTCCTCTTCCTTGTCCTATCATCTCCCCTTACATACACACTTACACTAACATCCACTACACTATCACATATTCCGGGAGATCGGCCGGGAGCTTAGAGCTTGTCCCGGCTGGGGCGGTGCCCCGCTGGTGGGAGAGTCGTGGTTACGGGGAAACCCCACTAGCCGACGGTAGGTCGGCGCCGGATCTCGCCATCCAGCGGGGGAAGATCACCGCCATCTACCGATAAAAAGCACGCACTACACTTACGGGACTAATGACCAAAGCAGATGACGCGCCCGGAAACACGACAAAATCAATCAATCTCCCTCCTTCGCGCGTGACCTTGAGACGCCACGTTAAGAAATCCCAAGTGTAGGTCGTCGTGATCCTCCCCAGCGGGGAGTGTGTGCCCAGCCGTGTGTCGTGTGCGTTGCAGGTGCTACCCAACGGTACGCTCGCCATTCCCAAGGGCTGCGACCGAGCTCCTACCTCTGTGAACGCCACCGTCCCCAGGCCGCCGACCCGCTGCGATATCTTGCGACGGGCCGCGGCTTGCGCCGAAGGTAAGTCTTGTCGCGAGTCGAGAAGGACACAACTACGAAGTGCAAAGTGCCACCGTATTAAATGCACGAACATACCTTTGGTGGAAGTCCGTCTGCGCCAAATTCCAATTATTTTCCGTGTTTTGTCAAATTTTGATTAGAAATATGCTTTTAAAAATAACTGGTGAGATATGGTGAGAGGTCTCGCCGGAGCGAGTGGTGAGCGATGTGTGGCGAAGGGGATGGTGGGTGAGGCCTGGGTTTTTCTGCGATGGGTGACCGGTGGGAGGGGTGATGGGTGAGAGGGGTGATGGGTGAGAGGGGTGATGCGTGAGAGGAGTGACCGGTGAGAGGGGTGACAGGTGAGAGGGGTGACCAATGAGAGGGGTGACCGGTGAGAGGGGTGACCGGTGAGAGGGGTAACCGGTGAGAGGGGTGACCCGTGAGAGGGGTGACCGGTGAGAGGGGTGACCGGTGAGAGGGGTGACCCGTGAGAGGGTGACCGGTGAGAGGGGTGACCGGTGAGAGGGGTGACCGGTGAGAGGGGTGACAGGTGAGAGGGGTGACAGGTGAGAGGGGTGATCGGTGAGTCACGTAACGAGCAGGAAGGGTGAGCTTTGAGTCAGGTGACCAGCAGGTAGGGTGACATGTGAGTCAGGTGACTAGCAGGAAAGGTGACCGGTGAGAGGAGTGATCGGTGATACGGGTGTCCAGCAGAAAGGCTGACCGGTGAGACGGGTGTCCAGCAGGGTTGACGGGTGAGAGAGGTGACCGTGAGAGGGGTTAACGGTGAGGAGGATGAATGCTGAGATGCGTGACCGTTGAGAGCAGTAACCGTTACGTGGGGTGATCGGCGGGAGGAGCGATCGGAGAGAAGATTGACGGGCGGGAGGGGTGACCGGTGGGAGGGATGACCGAGGGAAGGGGTGAGCGGCAAGAAGCGAGATCGACGAGAGCGAATGGCCAGCGGTCGGGGTGACTGTCGGTCGAAATAACTGGCGGTCGTGTTGACCGGCGGTCGTGTTGACCGGCGGTCGTGTTGACCGGCGGTCGTGTTGACCGGCGGTCGTATTGACCGGCGGTCAAGTTGACCGGCGGTCGGGATAATTGGCGGTCGGGGTGACCTGCGAGAGACGTAACCAACGGGAAGTGTGTGACAGGAGAGCGTAGGTGAGAGGCGATTGGCGAAGTGTTAGGTGGTGATGTGTTCGCAGAGAAGGAGGCGGAGGGCGGGAGCAGCCCCGAGCAGAGGGCCATGGCCAGCCGTGTCTGTTTCTGCCAGGCGAAGCGCCACTCGGTGAGTGCCACTCTAGGAGGCGGATTTTAATGAATCGTCATTTTTTTCTTGTCCCTTTAGAACAATATATTTTAGTTTAGAAATTCATTTTGTCCATTGTAGAAATCACGACCGTTAATAAGTAGTAGGATATGGATCACGGAATCGGTCAATTAATGAAACACATTAGTTTGCCAACGTTTCGGAATATTTAATTCCTTCATCAGGGCTACAAAAACACAATCGCATGGAATAAAGACAACTTGTCTGAAAAACAACATTAGAAATCTCATAAAATATGCCATGAATCAACATACATGAAGAAAAATAAATAAATAAATATATACAGTATATAATTCAGTATACAGTATACATGTATACATATACAGTATAAATAACCCTTTTTATAGGTCATTATTTTGCATTTTTTGTCGATTTCGACTGAGTCTTTTTTAACCTTTTCCCGTCATTTTCAATGCATGTTTTGCTGATATCATTGATTTTTAACGGCATTTGCTTCGAATAATATTTACGAGATGCAAAAAATGTTCTTCATAGAATTACTCAGTAGCCTATTCGATTTGTTCGCTCAGAAATTGTTTTGAGAGCCGTTGTAAGTATATAATTTTTGTGACGTATATCAGTGTCATTGCCGGTTCGGCGGATTTCGTGATAAGTAAAGAAAGAGAGATCCTGGTAAAAAGCAGTCCAATCCAAAAGATTGCAAGCTGAGTTCACTCGAACGAATGGAAGAAGCCTCGGTTACATCAGTAACGTATTCAACAGCTTGAGTAATTCATCGGAATGTTTTTGATCATATTTTTTACGTAATTTAGGTTGTTACGTACGTTTTAGGAAATTTTAAAAGTATTTTAAGAGCATTTTATAGATCATTTTTGGCGATTTTTTAGGTCATCAAATCCGCTCCGTAATTTATTTCTATGGAAGGCAATTCAGTATAATGAAAAGAAAAAAATAATGTTCACATGAATGCATTTATTTTATCCGAAGTATGTAAGAAAGGATATAAAATATGTAAAATAAAAAACCATTGTATTCAATGGTGTAGTGGGGCACCCTTGCTCTGAATCTAGTTTTCCTATAAACGAATTTAATATCCGTGACACACAAGCGTTGTATTGACACACGTTGTAGATTAATACTTCATATTATGTGGAAGGGCCAAGAGCGCTCGTGTGCCGTATAGCATAAGATACAGTGTTAATCTACGCCGTTCGTTACTTAACACGCTCTTATTTCTCCTCCAAATCCAGAAATACGTGTACAAGATGGAGCAGGAATGTTAAACGCAAAGGGATTCCGAAATATAACCACGAAGGGTTGCTTCATACGAAAACAAGTTTGCCGGAGTTTTCTATCAAATGGCCGAGATTTCAATAATATTGATATACTTTATTACTTATTACTTTATTTCATGGTTCTTTTCATAGAAAATTGTGCCTTGTAAAATAATTTTGCGGAGGGGTTATTTTAGAAAGGCAAATTTATTGCATATTTTAATTTTGTGTTATGTTTAATTTAATGATTGTTATTTTTATTATACAGTATAATGTAGTATATAGCATATTGTAGTATATAATATAATGTGTGAAAAAATTAACCAGTCTCTCTTTCGGGTTGACAGCTCTTTTAACAGAAAGAATCTTTGTTCCTAACCTCATAATGGGAGTCAATGAAATAATTGCACTCTTAATAAACGCGATTACAAACGACACAAAATATGTAATTTTACTCGCAATTGTTAAGTTAAAATATTACTTTTTTTTCTTTTATAAGAATAATTTCCTTGCTTTAGTAGAGGAATTGGGAAATAATATCCTTAAATTTGAAGCAAAACTGCCAACTCGCTTCTGCAAAAATATATCATGGGCCAGAAATCCAGTCAAGCACCGCCACCCCGGAGAAATTTCTTCATCAGTTATTTTTAAATCTCACGGCATTTGCTCTGAACACAGTGCCCTCGAATACTAGTAATCTGCGTACCACGACGTGCCAGGTATCAGTGCCGGAGCTAGATAATTTTGGGCCCGAGACAATGTGAACGTAGTACCGCCCCCGGAAGAAAATTAAAAATGTAAAAGTTGTACCAAGAAACAATATAGGTTATTTTATCTCAACAAATAACAAAAATTACATTTAAGCAAGAAAAAGGGTTTGAAAATATATTTTAAATAATAGTTTTAAGTAATAGTATTTAGGGATGAAATAATACAATTTTCACGGTGAGCTTAAAACGCAAAAAATTTGTTGCGTTTAGTTAGTGTTTAATAAACTCACTTGTTAAATTTATGAAATAATAAATATGAATTTCAGGAGAACTTCATTGAATGTTAGCGTCATTTGATTCATTTCATAGAGTCGTAGCTTATGTGTAATGACTATAATTAACTATTTAAGGTAACAATGAATTGAAAATTTTATGAAATATGAGACTTTTGTACCGAGAATTATAAAATTACGTTAACGATTTTCTCTAATTTCGTTTTCAATTTGTTTACTATTTTTCCCATCAGTCCCATCATCGGGTCTCTTGACTTGTGGGGCCCCGGGCGATCGCCCGATCTGTCCATGCCTGCACTTCCTAGCCTAGAGTATTGTTGGGATGGTCCACTGTATCTCTGACTCAGCGACCTTTAATTTGATTTGATTTGATTTGATTTATTTGGTCATAAACAGTAAAAACTGTATATGACGTATGGGGGGAAGAATATTTGCACACGTTTTCTTGAGTACCAGAATCCCATCCCATCATTTTAACGATAAATAGTTGAAAGTTAAAAAAACAACAATAATGATGATAATGATAATAGTAATAATAATAATAATAATAATAATAATAATAATAATAATAATAATAATAATAATAATAATAATAATATTTAGAAAATCGGGAGATTATGAACATTCGAAAAACTAGACATTTTCGTTCCCGAGTTACAGAAAAACTATTTGCAACGATAAACGAACTGCAGATTTGTTTCTACTGCTACCACTACAAACAAAAGGAGACCTTAGTGAAGCTACCCTTAAGTGAAGCTACACTTAATGATGACCCTAACCGGATGCGTGCGGTCGCAGGTAATGGTGAGGCGGTGCGAGGCGCCGGAAGTGCAGGAAGAGCCATTTTGCGTGGAGCAGCGACGGCGGCGCGGAGGAGAGGGGCGATGCAGGAAGGATTCCGGCCTCACCTCACGTGAGTTGAACACACACACACACACACACACACACACACACACACACACACACTGTTTCTATACAATTAGAGACTATACTGACCATCACAAAAAAAGTAACATTAATTTTAACAATGATACATAATGCATTATTTACCACTTGGACTGTATAAATGTGTATAAACAACCAGTAACAACTATTGTACTACAGCCTCCGGGTCAATGACCCCCATCTCGATCAGGTTTTTCGCCCAGTTTCCCTGATCCATTGAGCAAATGCTGAGATGGCCCCTTGTTTTGCTTCTGGACATAAATGTAACTTCATTATCTGTGCACGTCTTCTAGAATTTAGTGGGAAATACAGTCATTCAAATATTGTCGAGGCAGGAAGTATTATTCCACGACGAAGGACATCATGGATAAGAGCCCAAAATTTATTGCTTTTACATCCTTGAAAATAGATTTTATTACATGGGAGCTTTTTTTTAATTTAAATTTCAAAATTCATGTAGTATTATATGACTTAGTGTAGGGATCACAGAATTTTGAAAATGTGCACAGAATTAACTTCTCCCCAGAGAACGTCATACACAGTTTCAACTGTTTTTTTTTGACGTAAAATAAATAAATAAACACACGCACACACACTAGTTTCCTAAATTATAAATTCTTTGAAACTAAATCCCTAAATCTAAATGTTGGAAGGCAGGTTAACGGGGGTCGATGTTAATGTATTAATTATGTTTTCATGTTTTGGTTGCAAGCCCTGAGGATGGAAATCTATTTTCCAAAACGTCGGCAAACAACTAACTTATAGTTCGTGTTTACTTATGACCAAGCCCCGTTAACCTGTCTTCCAATATTTCATCAATTGGTCGTTAAGAATTCTTCATAAATCTAAATACCTTGTCCCTAAATCCTAACCTTAAACCCGTAGCACTGAATGCCTATTCCTGAACCAAAAGCGACGAACCGGAAGCTGTGATGAATTTCTGAGCCAGAAGCTCCGAACCGGACGTCCTGAGCTAGAAATTCCGAACCAGAAGCCCTGAACAGGAACCCCTCAACAGGAAGCCCCAAAACCGGAATTCCTGTGCGGGAATCCCTGAACCCCAAGTCCTGAACCGGAAGTCTTGGGTCTGAAGCTTTGAACCAGAAGCCATGAATCGGAAGTCCAAAACCGGATTCCTTGATTCGTAATCTCCAAAACACAAACACTAAACCAGTAAACCTGATCCAAAATCACTGAACAGGAAGTCCTGTATCAGAAGCACTCAGGCAGTTTTGAGCCAGAACCCTTAAACGGAAGCCTTGAACCCAAGGCTCTATACCGAAAGTCCTGAGCCAGAAATCCCGAGCCGGAAGTCATGAACCTAAAGTCCAAAACCGTAAACTCTTAAACGCAAGCACTAACCCGGAGGCCCTGAACCAACAGCTCTACAATGGAAGCAACCGGTAGCTCTTCACCGCTAGCCCCTAAACCGGAATCTCAACACTAAATTCGTAATCTCTAGATCACGAAACCAAGCCCCAAACAATTGTTTCTAACGATTTCCTCCTAAAAATATAATTAATCAAATTTACATTAACATTTTCTCTTAGGTCAACTTAAGGACGGACGCTGCAAACTGCCAGAAAGCGTTGATGTACAGGAAAAACTAGCGGTGAGTTTCTTATGCTGTTTATTTTAATCTGTGGTATATCGGTATATTTTTGCCGGACGAGGACATCACAAAAGGAAGGGTCGAAGCCATTTACAAGTTAGCCAACTGCAAATGAACGAATGCAGGGAGTCTGATGGGCTCGAGGGCACAATGACCATAGAACCGTCAGTTATGTTGCCAGCACTAACTGTCACTTTGGCTCATCCTTAACAAAATCGTTCTATACCAACCCTGTATAATTAAATTGATAGTCAGTAGCGTATATATGTGCATCTTAACAGCTTTTTACTCGAGCGAGGCGAGACGCTGCGAAACTATTTCGGCCGCTATTTCGACTGTTTCTTTTCAAAAACAATGCGAATCACCACCACGTCCTCTAACTGCGTCTCCAGCATCTCGTGCGATCTTGCGAGCGTTCATGTAAGCAGTTCAACATGTCAAAGCACGCTGTTCTTCCACAGAGTTTCATACGAAAGTTGTCTTGGCCTTTCTCCCTAAAAGCTATGACGTTTTTGGCGAAGAAATATTGTAAGTCCGACGCGGGACGTTTAAAATGCGTGCTCTTTGCTATTAATTAGCGCCAATGAATTGTTATAAATGATAGATTTTAAAGTACGGCGCCAAATTTGAAATAATTTTGGCCGCAGGAATCGGAATTTTAACAGAGTGACACTCTCATGTACGAATGGTATTGTTCCTCTGAAAGTAATTGTAATTTCTCTGCGAACATCTTTAGGTGAACTAGAACAAAAGTGTAATTTACTTCAATGAGAAAAGGGATAATTGAAACGGAATGAAATCGATAAATTTCTTTTTATTTTATGATCAGGAGCATGCATTGGTGTATTTTTCACTTTCTGCTTTATCAATGTTATACGGATGTATGCGATTTGTTCTCAAGGTCCAGGCTATAATTTCAGATGTATTAGCGGAAATGGTCTTATCAGAGGATATTTCATAACACAACATTTACGGCATGTTCCCTAGGTGAAATAGGACCTCATTTCTCCGTCAGGGTTTGATGGATGATGGGTGAAGGAAGGTTATGTCGTTTGGATATTCTGTATTTGCCAGGTTTATTCGCGACGTTATTATGCGTTCATTATTTCTGGAAGTTGATGGAATATTGTGCATCCATCTCCGATGTCTGCATTTTCTATATAGTAGTTTCTATTAGTGATCTCCACCAACAAAAATGCTGTCGAGTATGTGGAAAATAGGGACTTTGAGTCTTTGTCTAAAACCTAACTATTCTGAAACTGCACTCATGAATACTAAAGATTTGTTTCTAGTCGCATGGCATTAGATCTGTCATAAGCAGTGATGTCCTGATATAATATCAGTTGTAACATCAGGTATGAGGAGTTGCGGATTGGGTATAATCAAATATTTGTATTTTTCACTTAAAATTGGAACTGTTTTATTGTTTTCTTCCTTTATGGTATCTAATGAAACGTTTGACATCTCTTACATGTCCCGAGTGTGCTTAGTTTCCGTCAATTTATGCGTATATCCGAAATTATTAATATAGATTTCACATAGTTGTTATATGTTGTTTCTTGTAGATCTAAGGGCCGAATTCATAGTCGACACTTAAGGAATAAGAGAATCCTTAAGTGATAAGTGCTTTCTCAAAATAAGTGTTCACTTATAGGCGCTTGTATTTCATAGACGTTCCTTACGACCGCGGAATGAGTGTTCCCTTAAGCGAAAGGGAAATGTGGCAACATGGCATTGGCGGCAGCTGATTCGAAGTTCTTGGTAACCAAGTTTACACACATACTCCTTTTTGTACAAAGAGCGTCCAATTTGACAGGAGAGTGGACACTCCAACGTTGAGTTGACGCGCGCAGCAAAATTAAAAATTTTGGAAACATAGCTGAAAGGATGAAGTTGCATACAATCTTAATGCAACGAGAACTTTTAATAAAGGTGAAATCGGCAGTCCTCTTTACGTCATTGGGACTTTCTCGATCATCGGCACAAGTAAATCCACTACTGTGGTTTTATTAAAACGAAACCGCTTTCGGAACTGTTCATCATTATACATTTCCAATGGATTGCTCCCATCTCCAATATATCTATTTGTATTTCGCAGGATGTGTTGAGTATAAAACTCAAAATATTCGGGAAAGTCATTATCCATAACACGCTTTACAAATGTATCGTTTTAATTGACTACTAATAACACAAATTTTTAACTATAAAACCAACAAAACGAATTCAACAGTAGGTGAACGCTACGTCAAAATATAACCTAAGCTGGTATCGACTGACGAGACGAGCCAACCATAAGGGCCACTTACGGGAGCAAGCTGCCTCGCTTATACGAATGAGTGCGCACTTAAGACTTCACTCAAGGACGGTTTATGAATATGATTCGTTCACTTAAGGGAACACTCAGTTTAAGTGTCGACTATGAATTTGGCCCTAAATGGCGTAGATGGCACTGCCTGAGGTGCCTCAGTGTATCAACTCACAGTCTCTGACCGGGAGGTCCTAGGCTTCGGGTCCCACCAGTAGCTGCTTTTGTTGTCCCTAACCGGATACCTAGGTCGCTTTCATCCGCTGTCTGAAAGGAAACTCTCGTGGCCGGCTGCTCTGATCGGTAGTTTTCCGGGGTTTCTCGTACCAACATCAGGAGAATGCCGGAGCAGTACCCTAACCAACGGGCCACGGAGGGCGCGCGATCCTTCCTTCCCAATCTTTGTCCTATTCTTCCGCTTCCCCCTCGCACACCCACTTAGTTGCACTACACAGCCATGTGTGTTGTACGACCAGTCGGAAGCTTAGAGCTTATCCCGATTGGCCCAGTGAGGGAGATACCTGGAGGGCGAAATCTCCCGCAAGTCGACGTGTAGAGCAGCACCGGTTCTCATCACCCTGCGGAGGGTGGAACACCGCTACCTCCCGGGATAATCCACTCACTACGCTTGGGACTAATGACGATATCAGCTGATCTACCCGGAACCAGCAGCCATTCAATAAATCAATTATGGCCAGATTTGATACGCCGTCTTTATCTTTCACATTACGTAGAGAGCACGATTTTATGAAGTGTACGATTTATCGTACCTTTATCACAGATGGAAACAGCTTTGAATATTTTCGATGATTGAGTTATAAAGTGCGTTTTCAAGTGTTTCAATTATTTTCTTGAACAAACTTCTAATAATAAAAAATCTCTCCTTTTTTATTAGTACGAATAACATGGCATACTTTTAATGCTGGTTCCTGATCTGGTTGAGTATCGTGCGAAACTGGGCATTTAGGTATTCAGATAACAAGCTTTCATGTACTACAATAGTAATGTTCAGGATGTGATTTTTTGTATTTTCTTGAAACGTGATAAATAATTTTTAAATGTCTTTTTAAAGTAATATTTTGAATGCTGTTATGCTCTCTTTTGTTGCAGAAATACAGCATGTGTTCCTTGCTAAATATTGGTGAGGTAAGTTCCTAATTAAGAGAAGAGACATATGAATACGTGTGGTACTGTCTATCATACAGTCGCTAATTGCATAATATGGTGTAGTTGCTAACTGCCTTAAGCTGAAAAAAATTAGATTAATCCGTGTGGGTGTGCCCGCCGTAAATTGCCGTTGTTTAAAGTTCTCAGTGTTTTTATAGATATGTGTAGTGCTCGGGACTTGACGAGTGGAGTGTTTATCATTCATCGTAAATGTCACCATCCCCTATAATTTTGACGTGTTTTTATTGTGTGAAATTGTTATACCACAGTGATTTTTACTTTCTCGCTACGGAGTAGAACCAAAACCGTTGACGCGTCCGGAAACACGAAAACATCAATTAATAATTATATTATTATTTATTTATAATATCACTCAACTATTTACTATTTTGTAAATGAATAACATTAAATAATTATTTGATGTAATAATTTAATATTTAATGTTTAATATTTATAAATAAAAAATCATGCAAGCATCGCATGGTGCATATATATGCAGAATATTGAATGTCTCCGTAGATGCTGCCCAACGGCACAACCAAGATGATATTTCCTGCCGTGAATTGCAGTGATGCCACCTCTGCAACAACAGAGGCTCCCCAACGAAACAGAAAAAGACAAGAACGTATTGCGTTTACTTGCGAAGTGAAGAAGAAGTTTGCAGCCTGCATTGAAGGTATATGTATGACATCATATTGATATCAGACAATTAGCAAATGCTGTCATGGCCCTTTGGTTTGCTTCTGGAGATAAATGTAACTTCATTATCGGTGCACGGTTTCTAGAGTTCAGTGGAAAATTCATTTATTAAAATTATCGTTTTTAATGGATTCCTGCGTGAAGGACACGATGAGGGATAATATCCCAAATCTAGAGCTGATTTACCTTTGAAAACTGTTTTTATAGTATGGGACCGAATATTTTCATACCAATTCTTGCCAAAAACGCTCATTTCCATCTGTATTCTGAATTAAACTTGTGTATGAGTTAGGGTAGGTATCGCAGAATTTAAGAAAACGTGCACAGAATACATCTCTCCCAATAGTACGTCGCAGAAATTTTTAAAATGTCTTTATGTTAAATAAATAAATAGATAATTGACGTAACTTAAAGGGTAGCCAAAGAGGGCAGTTCCCCCCATTCTATATTTCGAACTTAATTGATCAAGTAAAATGTTTCAAATCAGTGCCCCAACAAACTGATAGTTGCTGCTCTATCGAATGTCGGAATGCAATTTCCAAAATTCAGAAAACTAATGTATAATATAACGTAAGCATATCATGAACACTATTTAAATCTAAGTTTAATAAAATTTTATAACCAAAAATTACTTACATAATTTTATGCGTAGTAACCTTGGCAGGTATATTCACCTCCCGCGAACGTGGGTAGTTCTGGCTTTATTTTCCAGTGAACACGCCAGTTTTTGTATTAGTTCTGCATTGAGACATTTGTCGCTAATGTATATGAAAACACTGAACTAGGTTTCGAAAATACGGTTAACGCACTCTAGCACTTTGCAACAAGTATTATTGACTGAATACGTCTTACACAAGTTAATTTCATGATATTAGTTGTTGCTATTGCTGTTGTTACTAATGGTGATTTTAAGGAAATGAAATTATTTTATTTCGAAAATTTCACCACCGTTTGCAATAAACGAATATTTTCCAAGATTGTAGGCTCTCTTACAGTGAAATTTTCAGAACTTTGCTTCCTAAAATACAATAATTATGTATTCAAAATATAATAAAATAATGCATAATATTTATTATAGGTAATCATTCGTTTTATTTGAACCCACACCTTTCTTTTTGATGTGTGATAATTTCAATCACTTTTGGATTAAAATCAGCAGGTTAGGTTATTGCAGCGAGGCAAAAACAAACAATCTGACTTGTAGCACGCTGTTCCTTGGAAAAATCTTAATTGACTTGAAGGCCGAAAAACGTCTCTGTGCTTCAGAAGAGGTCTTTAGATTTTTAATTACCTTTACTTGAAGATTTAGTTAGGAATTCGACACCCGATGACACAAAATTTCGATACAGATGAAATCATAAATTTGTAAATTGGATACATTTGCATTAAGTACGTGAAAGCCTGAATGTCTGCACCTAAACTAAAATACCTACAAATCTAAATTAATTAAATGCTGTTGGAAGGGTTCAACCCTTGATAACATGTAATATCTAAACAAACGACATTTTTTTAGTAAATTGGTTATATATTTTGCCTTAAGTACATGCCAGTTTGAATGTCACCACTAGCACACTAAACTGCGTACAAATTGAAATAATATTGCTTGCAATTAATTAATTCAATTCTTTTCGCAGAAAAAATAGCGGAGCAGGCGAATGGGACCGAGCAGGAGAAGAAGGCCTTGGCGCATCAATTGTGCAAATGCGAAGCCGCTGCCGCCATTAGCAGACACAGACGTCAGAAGGTACACAACAACACGATTTTGGCACGTTATGCGGCTTCGGTGGTATAACAGCGTAACAGGGTGTTGTTCCCAAATTTGCAGATGTTTAAGGTCGAAAGAATCCTTTGTACGTCTTCCTTCCGGGGAAGTAAAGCCGGCTGTCCCATGTTGTAGATTTACTATAGCCGGCTGTCCCATGTTGTAAAAGATCAAGCTAAAATGAAGCCTTCGGGATAAATTCAAATTTCCTATTTCGTCGCCTGAGTGATACCTTCTGTCTCCACTAGATGATGAAAGTGGGCTAACGAAATTTGCGTGGTCAGGCGGAAGAGTAGGCCTGATGGCCTGTGTCTCATCACGTAAAATAAGGCATCATTGAATTGATTAACAATGACATCATATCACTCGATTTTCTTTCTGATCCCATTACGGATATGTCGTACATTCACGCCTAATTTTGTTCTCAAATCTCCTCTTTCTGTCACATTGTTGTCATCTACGTCGTAGTAATTAACGACCTTAGACCTATAGAGAGCAAATATCAACACAGTCAGTTGTGTTACTGGCCGTGTGTCATTCAATACTTTTTGTAATCCCTCCTTTTTATCAGAAAAAAAATCGAATAATTAAGAAATACCATTTCTTGCAATAAGTGTACTCATATTTTGCCCCATTTATTTCAATTTTTTGACTGAAAATGACCGTTAAGAGAGCCTTCCCTTTCCTCGGGTCGTGTGTTAAGTCGTTATAAACGATCAGTATTATGAAGGGAAATATAATATTTTCTTTCTCACAATTGTTTGCTCATTGCCATAATATTCGGCTCAATACATTTTGACGGCTTATAGCAGTTTTATTTCCTATGATTGCAATGTGTCTCAGAATCATGAACTGCTTTTAGAACCTTTCTCGTAACACACATGATGGGATTTCAACCAAAGAGTAAGAATAACCAAAGAGATTTCAACTGGCTCACAACACCCATATTGGATATCTCACGTTCTCGGTTGTGTGCAGCCGAAGTATTGAAACCTGTCTTAAGCGGTCACTGATGGTTTTAGAAAAAAACATGGCCGTAAAAAAACATGGTTTTAGAAAAAAACATGGAGGTAATGAATATATTGAGAAATGGACATATCGACTAATATGATTTGCCACATTTCTAATTACATTAAAACGTACAAAATTCCGCAACCGTGTTTGCCCCAATGCATTTAACTAATTTCTAAAATATTTCAATTCCAGCATTTGCTATATTTTTCATACATTTGCTTGTTTGTTTTCATTTCGAACCTGGACTTAATTTCAATTTCAATTGGAACTGCAATTCACGCCCTGTGGAAACGTCGTATCATGTATGAAAATCATTTATATTACGAAACAGAAATTAACTTGAGATAAGAACAGAATCCCGCCAGATAAGAAACTCGAAATTTCAGTATTGCGTATGTACTCTGGCGTTGCAACCCGATGTAAGGAGATGCTGAATCAATACTAAACTCTGTCGGTTTTGCTTTCCTTACAGCGTTTCGGATCGAACTAGCAAATTCGTCATCTATTAGTATGGGTTAATCTACACAAATTCGTCGCCCTAAGAAAAATACCAGTTTTCCGTCACGTTCAGTGTACAGAAATTGTCAGTAGTACTGAAGACATTGCACTAGCATCGTAATGTGGAAATTACTGTTCTTATTTATTTGAAGAATAAAAGGAAATTTGAAACAAACTACTGCAAAATGGCAAAAACAATAAAACTGAAAAGAAACAACACCATGAATGATAATGTCGCAGTTCCCTGTTGTAACATTTAATACAACATGTTTTATAATTTTTAATATATTTTAGCTTTGCGATTATTTGAGGTATATTTAATAATCGTATTTGTTGAAATGTAATTCATTACTGCCGCCTTCGAGCAGGTGACATTTTTTAAAATAATACTATTTGTTAGGTCTCATACCCATCTCTGCATGTAGTATGTTGAGGAGTGTACAAGCACCGCAATTTGAAATGTTAAATATAATTATTACAATAAATATTTCACTGACGTTTTCATGTAATTTTTAACAAAAGTATGTTAAATAGAGTCTTAAATTGCTAACGTACTTTTGTTACAGAACGAAACCACAACGCAGTGAAGTTTTCATGGATATAATTTTGGAATGTAATTTTACTTCTCCGATGAAATAAAGTTATATATAAAATTAAGTCATGAGATAAATGTCTAATACATTTTAAATTCATTTCTAAATACATATACTCACATAAATGATGTGAGAGTGTTCCTTCCCTATAAATCCCCTCCCTTTATTTCAATCCTCGCACTTTTTCCCATAATTGAGAAGTTTGTCTCTAAAAGTCTCTGTCTCTTAGCCAACTGGACTAATTTTATAGTTGAAAACATTTATATTACTGTAGCTAAAATAGTCATCATCATCATCATCATCATCATCATTATCATCAAATGCAAGGATTGGACTTGTTCAGTCTGTTCCGGCTCCTGAAAACTGCCCACTCCATCTTCTCAATGGTCTTCCCACATTTCTTCTGCCTTTTGGTTTGTAGTTCAAGGCAACCTTGACTATTCTTTCTTCGGGCATTCTTAATACAAGATTTTTCCATTTTTCTCTATACTCTTTGATAATATCATTCGCACTTAAATTTTTTAGATCGTTTCTAATTTCTTCACTTTTCTTATGATCAAGAAGTGTATAGCCTGCTATGGTTCGAAGAAACTTCATTTCTGCTAATTCTAATTTTCTAATTTGATCTTTGGTTAATGTCCAACACTCACTTCCGTATAACAACGTGGATAGGGTCATTGTTTTATAGAGTTTCATTATAGTTTCTTTTCTAACTTTATTTTTTAAAGTTCTAGCTAAAATAGTTATTGCATTAAATCGATATTTCATTTTGAGTTTCTCTGGAGTCAGTGAAGTATTTCATGGAAAATTTTAAGGTTTTACATATTTTATTAAAAAGTTATAAAGATTTTAATTTTGAATTTTCTACCTTTTGATATACAAAAGCAAAAAAAGCATATTCTCAAAACGATGAAATATGTGCTGCAGGTAGCTCAGTTTTCGAAAATCATGGATTTGGTACCTTTTGGAAACAAGTTTCTCAATTGCGTACGAATGGTCTTTGAATGACCTCCTATTTATTATGTATTGTATTAAATTTTTGAAAGCGGTCAGGTGGAAGAGCTGACCTGAAGTAATTTCTTGGCCAACAGAAGATACAGAATATATAAAGAGATGCTGATAAGGATTCCAGCTGGTGTTACATTAAGAATGTGTTATGTTAACCTTGCTACAATTATAATAAAATGTTCTAGAAATAAATGTTATTTGCTATCTATTTCGTTCTTTTATCTAAATTTTCCTTCCTCCCGTGTTTTTTTAAAGGGCGTAAGTTCAAATTATTTATTGTTCAAAATCTATTAGTAGAAATGGAATATAAGAATATATTTGTTGGTTACAATATGGATTTAGAAATGATCAATGATATTCAGAAAACAAAACAAAGTTATGGCCCTCGGTTTTACATTTACACAGTTCTGTTGCATTTCTTGGAAACTTTATTAAATCTCACATTCGCCTTGAAAAAATGGTTTCAACTTTTCTGTTTTCCAAGAGGAGGAAATGAGTCGTTAATTACGACTCTTGCCGTGATCAGCAGCGGGGGCGCTGTGAACGTGAGGGTCGAGAACTAAAATTCATCAGCGATTTAGAATGGTGCACAACGCTCGGCATATTGGAAGAAGTATAGGGAAACGCCACGGACTGTGTAAGAGAAAAATAAATGTTCTATGTGAAGCAAAGGAAAGGGTTCTACGAGAAGTAAAAAGTGGAACCTTGAAATGATTGGCTACTGGTACACGGGAAGTCACAGAAAGGCAAAGAGGTGATAAATTCATTCTAACCGTGATGCTTGGGCTGGTAAGACGTTCTTCCTTCTCAGTTAATTGATTTGTGCTTTGAGATTTGTTCTGGTTGCTGGAGCGGGGAGCATTCTTTCCACAACGCATTTGGACATTTTGTGAAGCGAACTGTGCAATTAAAATTCTTTAAATAGGTTTCTTAGAATGTGTGACTACTACAACAGGCAATCTAATGATCGCCTAGTGTTTATCCGTTTAGTGTAGGCACGCATATACCAATCTGTTAAATAAACAAACGTGCTCACATTTTTAGAATGATCACCACCATGAAATATAGTACAAGTTATTTAGTTATATACTGTATAAAAAGTTGTATGTTTATTGTTATAGAAGGAATTCAATTTTTCAGAAGGGTTATTATATAGGACATAAGTTCTTTTGTAGTCTCCAAACATGTTTACAAACGTACTTTTTGACAAATCAATTCGGTTGCCTTCAAAGAAAATGACTAACTTCATTTTGCTCTTCATTGCAGTCGCTTTGGAGTTTTGACCTAAGTGTTTGGGTCCCATACTAGCTGCGAGGTCGAGGCAATTACAAGTAGCTTGGTGAATGTTGAGAAAAGTTTATATCTATTTTATTGTTCTCATCACATGTGTAATGACGATTTGTGAAGTACAAAGTTCAAAACCCGAAGTGGATGCGCTAGCACTGCAAATACAACTACACAAGTATTCATGCCAGATTCAAACTGACTGCAAGATAATTTCGGATGTGTCGAATTTACGTATTTTGAGCATTTCACATATTGTAAATTCAATTACTATTCGTAAATCAAAATATAAGCTGCCTGGACGTCATAAGAAGCTGAGAGAACAATGAAGACAGCGTGACGTATATTGCGACCGACCCGAATGTCAAAACAAAACGATTTTATTAAGATACCCTTATCCCAACACGTGAGCAAGGTCGCAGATGCAAGAAGGCCATGGAGTCAGCGTGGTGCCAACGGGGGATCGGAAATCGACCATTGCCACGGCCTGCTTCTTCAGCAAAACCAGGTAAAATAAATTGCATTTTTATGAGTTACCATAGGTTTGCTCAGCCTAAAACAAGGGGGAGGTAACTACATTTCTGGCTCTCCATGTTCCCTTGAACGGTTTTACTTATATGTTTACTAATAAATTAATAAAAAATTTACAACGAGGATGAAATTATGGTTGAAGTCTAGAACACGGTACAACCTAAGGAAGTCATTTAAACCGGCACATCGCGCCGCTCTGGCGAGGGGTAAATCCACGGTGGAGGGGTGGTTAGGCGATTATAAGGGGAGGCAATTTCACCCTAGTACCTTGCCGGAGCTCTATTACTGCGATCGGGGTGGTGTACCTGTATGATAAAGCGTGTAGTGTTCTTTCTTCAAAACGTGTTTGCAACTACGCAGTTCGAATTCTCGAGGTTTTCTTATAAAGTGCTTTGTTATAAAAATGAATGGGTAATTATGCGGTGGATAGACTGAAGGATGTTTATAGTAAACGCGAGTGCCGAAGGCACGAACCTCGCCGTGACTTGGATCCGGGCGAGCGAAGCGAGAAAACTTGCCTTTTGAAGTAATTTTGGCATTAAAATGCGGCGGACACAAAGTGTATGAAGGGCGAGCCATGGAAATCGCCTATAGGTAATTTTTTTATATTTCTATTAGAGCGCTTAGCGTAATTTGAGAGATGGCTTAAGGAGACTCCCCTCCTCTGTCCCTCTCCCCCTCCTCCCGCCGTCACGCTTCTCTAAGGGTGTACCGTGTTCCGAACTTTAACAGAAATTATATCACTATTGTTGCAATTAGTAAACGATTTTGATTTTCTTATAGCTATTAACATACATAGAAATGTTATGAGTGCTATTACTGCCGAGGCCAAAAAGTTAAACATCGAGACGGAGTGTAGCAAAGCCGAGATTTTTAATTTAAACGAGGCAGACACTGTAACATGTCGTGTTAAGTTCAGCATTAACGGTCACCATAAAATCTCACAAATTATACGCAAATTTACGACATTACTGCGATAGTAAACACATGAATTCTGTTGCTGCGGCACGTTAGTACGACATTGTGGGGCGTTGCTTGCGATATATCTATGTAAACAATAGTCGTATGCTAGGGTTCGAGAAAGATGGATGCAAATAATTCTCCTATGCCTAAAGATGCCTAAGGAAACGACGTTCGGGTAGGAAATTTCATTCATCTTTCAACCATTTATCGTTGAAATGTTGGTATGAGATTCTGCTACTTAAGAAAACGTGCGCAGATAATCTTCTTCCCCATACGTTGTATAGGGTTTTTACTGTTTTTTTGTTTTTTTTTGACGAAATAAATCAAATCAAATCAAATCAAATCAAACCAAACCAAATCAAATTTTCGCGTTGACGTCCAGTGGCGATACCTTCACATCGTCAGTAAATACGATTACCGGAGTAGTTTCATTTGGTGTAATGTGAGGAAAACGAGTTAATTTACCTAATATACATATTTCTAATTGTACTATTAATAGTACCACAATTAAGGATAATTATTCCCCAAACAAATTTGAATTACTTCTGAATTGTTTGAATCTGGCTTGTTTTGTGCATTGCCGTATTTTTTTCCTTAACAAACATTTGACTTGCGATGAATCGATTGTTGTTTACGTTGCTAAGGATGTTAAATTTCTTAACCTACAGGTAGGTACAAGTGCAATTCAAAAATTTCTTAGGTTGCATGTTGACAGGGGTGAAAGACGCATGTGACTGTTCAAACAATTTACACAGGTTCCCAAATGATTTGGAGAGATATTTCCTCAAAGGTCGTAAAACAAATTCTCCAAATTATCAGGTTAGAGGGAAAATCAGGGATTGAACACCATAAAAATGCAATTATTTATTATGTAAGGCATCGGGGCCCCATCCAAATTTTCAAGGGAGTCATGAACTTCCTGAGCCCCCCTGGTGCACGACTATGGTAGTTAGCCGATATTAATGAGCAAGAAACTGAATATGCTTTGCTGAGCTTAACACACTAAATTATATCAATGAAATTGTTAAATTCAGTCGTGGCAGCAGATATATTGGAGTAATCGGGGCGCATTTAAACTATTCAGATCAATACATTATTTTATTTGGGACAATGGAAGTCAATCTACCATAGTGAAAATCACCATTACCCCCACAAGCACATTTTTATCATAACTACTCATAAACGTTTATTGAATGTTTAAAATTAATCGCAATTGGTATCAAATGACTTGCTGAAGTACTTATCTTCCAACAAATTTTAATTCTTCCAGAAATCTCCAAGTTAACGTGAGTAAGACCTTATTTTCTGAGAGCACTTTCTAACATTAACCACTCACTTTTCTGATACGAACGCGATAATTGTCGATGTAAGCTTTCTTTGGTTGTGGCGGTCAACTGGCTACAGTTATCACGACTAATGGTAGGTAGAAGTACTACTGGCGCAACTTTTCGTGAACGATGGATTGAATAAATGCGGGAGGGGTGGGGGTATTAGTAACTAAGTCGGCCACTAAAGTATTTACAGTAATGCAAACCTCAGGAAAATCAAAGTCATGCCTGCTACGTGTGCCAGACCAGGAAATCGCTTTGCTCTGCGTAGGCAACAGTAGGGACACTAGATAGGAGTTTTAGGTGCCTCCCTTGAAGGATCTGGACCTGCCTCACCATTTCTTTAGATAATGGTAATAACGCTGAACAGAAGTTCTCGAATATGGAAGCAACTAGCTTTGACTAGCTTCTGTTTCGTGCCAGCAAAGTTTTAATGCTTGGAATGTTGTCATCAATGCTCGTTGCGAGCTTTTGCCTTCAACTGTTTATTGCTCAAGTGAGGGGGAAGAAAGGTCATCGTTCAAGAAAAGTTTCGCGAGTAGTATATGTTGCTGTCTTTCTTTATAGTTTGTTTACAATATTTATCGTAATTTACCGGTGACTTCCATTGCTCCGTGACACCTATAACTCCTGCTTCCCCTACTAGTAAAGCAGATGCAAGAAAATGTGTTCGTTTCTCTAGGCAAGGAAAGATCAAAGTAATGTCTTATTCTTGGTGGTATACGATGTGAGCCTTAGTAGTTACAATTTGTTTGGGGGGTGACAACTTTGAATGAATCGCTGTTTATTTGATTCACTCAATGAACCATGAATATTTTTTCCTTTTTTTTCTTTTTTTCTTTTTTCCTTTTTTTTCTTTTTTCTTTTTTCTTTTTTCTTTTTTTCTTTTTTCTTTTTTTCTTTTTTTCTTTCTTTCTTTCTTTTCAAAATTTAAGTAGTATATGACTTAGTGTAGGGATCACAGAATTTTGAAAATGTGCACACAATTCACTTTTCCCCATAGCACGTCATACGCAGTTTTAACTGTTTTTTACGTAAAATAAATAAAAAAAATAAAATAAAATATGAAGCGTTTTCAGATTGTCAACCATGATTTCTTTTCTTTTCTTTCTTGTACATCTTCCCATGAAACAGTGAAACCGTAAATAGTGAAACATCAATGTTTGAAGTCCTTAGCCACCACTGTTCTCCACGTCAGAATATTACCAATAATAACAAAACTTATAATTTTCCATTTCCAATAAAAAAAACTGGAGATGCACATTGACAGTCATAGTCGTTTATTCGGCGAGATTGTAATGCATTGACGTGAAGATAATTTTCAACCGAGGGCCAAAGAATGAACATTGAGTTGAACTAAATTTCCTCAAATGTCCCATCAGAACGTCCGGTTGCCTTTGTTAATGACTGGCTGCATCAAAGCACAAAGCTTTTTCCCGGTTGGTCACAGGATGTGACGGAGATGGAGGGAGGAGGGAAAAGAGGCGATCAGCTGTGCTTCACCCAGTGGACAACTGCCCTTCGCCATGAGGTGGTACGCCGTTATGTTGCTTGCTGCGCTGACTAGTCTACAAGTATGTATGTAGAATGGAGCTTCACTCTGCGCACGTTTTGTTGAACTTTCCTTTTGCTTGTAGTGGTAGTAGAGCTTAGAGTGAGTTTCTATTTTGTTAACAATACAGAAAAATCAAATCTGTTCGTTCGTTTACCGTTAAAAATAAGTTTTCTATAATTCGATAACGAAAATACACAGTTTTCGAAATGTTAATCTCACGCTTTTTTAAATTTATTATTATTATTATTGTTATTATTATTATTATTAATATTATTATTACTACTATTATTATTACTACTATTGATTTTCATCTTTCAACTATTAATAGTTAAATTGTTGGGAAAGGATTCTGAAACTCAAGAAAGCGTGCGCAGATGATTTTCTCCCCATACGTCACTTACAGTTTTTGACTAAATAAATAAATAAAACAAGTGAGTTTTTCTCTTACATTGCGGATGTATAGTCGACTCCGGTATAGTGAACTTGTCATTGGTTCCGTTTCACTTACATTACAAATAAGCATAAGAAGGTTCGGTTATAGTGAACCTGAACCTCGGCTATAGTGAACGTAGGAAATACAACGTCCTGGAAATTAATTGGATTTCGTATGTTATTAGGTTAGTTGAATGGCCTTCAGAGAGTCGGGCGGTTTTCCAACAGAGCAACAGGCATTGAAATGTGTCAAGATTGCATTACGATACTTAGAGACAGATGACAATGAAAAATCATGGGGAGCACAAAAACTCTGGAGAAGGATCTAATGAAAATGTAAGATACGAACAATTGAAAATATTTGATTTTTTACTTATAAATAAAGATATTGAAATTTTCTGTTTGTGCTGTTAATGAATTTTGTGATAATAAAATCAATCATTGTGGAGAAATTCCATTTCTTTTTGACATTAGCGAACCTCTGATATAGTGAATGAAATATGGAAGTTCACTATAACCGGAGTCGACTGTATTTTTCTTTTACTTTTCTTTCAACAATGCTTAATTGTAAACATTTCTGTGTATCAGCATAATTTCAGGAGACTTTCCAGATTAACTCTTTAGGACATGCGGAAATTACCTCATTGCCCGTGCTTAAGGGCGGGAGTAGGATCAGGATGGGGAAGGAAGGATCGCGCGCTGATCGTGGCCCGTTGCTTAATGTATTGCTTAAGATAGGTTTCGTCTCGTACATTAGAATATCAGAATCATACAGAGGAAGGGGCGAAATCGTGAAAATATCGAGGCGTTAAACCGACAGTAATGGCTCGGGGCATCAACTGATGACTCTAGTGCCTCTGACCGGGAGACCCAAAGATTTTATTCCCGACGTTGGCAGCATTTTTGACACTAACTAGATAGCTAGGTCGAATTCAGCCGCTGCTTAGAGGAGAAATCTAGTGGCCGGCTGCTCTGATCGGTAGATTTCAGTGGTTTCTCCAATCAACACCAGGGGATACCGGAGCAGCACTTAACGGGCCACATCTCCCCTTACGTACACAGTTGCATGCACTATAGTACCACACATGTCGGGAGACAAGACGGGCGCTTAGAGCTATCCCGGGTGGGGAGGAGCCTCGCTGGGAAGAAATTAGGGATGTGCCCTTAACAAATAAACTGTTATTTCTTAACAGCCAACGTTTTGTAACTGTTACGCAAAATAACGGTTACTTCGTTTATCCTGTTATTGAAAGTTATCGATTGAAATTCATAGAGCTGCAATCTACTGGGTCAAGAACTAGTACAAGCTTTAGTGGCAACCATTTTGTACGATAACAGCTTCACTGCAGCTAATTAATCGCGATTGTTCAAATTAGAGATTCATTAATACATAATTCGTCACTATTGCACACCATGTGCCACAATATTTTTATATTTTACTAGTGAGAACCCGTCAAAACTTAACGGTGAGATCTGAGATAAATGTAAAATACTGTACCCAGACTAATGTTCACAATATATTGCATTGTTTGGATCTTCAGGGTATAACGAAGATATTCTGTGATGTGGAGTTCCCAAAATTTCGAACACGTATGGCTCATGACCAGGTGACAATGTAAGATCGGCACAAAAGATATAGCTCTATTATACTGAAAGATATTATTTCTAAAGTTTTTTGATGTGTCATCATCTAAAAACAACTGTTTGATTTCTTCTGGCAAATTGCTAGAAGGTATACTTATTTTTCCATTTAAGCAACACAGAGTAAATCGTTTACAGAATTTCTCTCACATGGAAAGTACAAAGCAAAACAAAACAGACATTTCATAGACAATGACCCAATAGAAAACGAAATGACCTCACTATCACGACACATACGCTGACTTTCTCTTTCCCTGCGTCCAGTTAATGAACGTTTGCGTCTTTTGGGGCGCATGGACAACGATTCGGAATTCGACATAACCTGTAAACAACTTCACTAAAGTAAAACCGAACAAAACCTACTGTGCGAATGTTCTCTACAAAATACACCACAGAAGCAAATACATGCAAACTGTCAACACCACAATGCAATTATTACACTGAAACAAAACCCTGACGAATTGTAAACAAATCTCAACAATCAAAACAAAACATCAAGCAGCATGAACACACATCTATTGACTCATATATATAAATTTTGAACCTGTCACCCTTTGAAAGAAAACAATTGACTATTGATAAGCGTACTATTAAAGAATGATTTAATTAATTAATTTACACCGTAAATGGTGGTGAATCAACACAAACAATATCTGATAACACATCTAGGGATCATATTCTTTCATTTAAAAGAAAAAATACAACAATCGGTCCAGTAGAAGCTCTAAACGAAGCCATGGCAGAATACCTTATTTTTTTAAATATATAGATTGTATACACTTCAGTAAGAAGCTTATCCTTTAAATTAAATCCGTCCATTATGATTGTTAACGTATTTCTGTCCCATTGCTGCTTATGTGAGGTTAACTAATATTTCCCTAGGTCCGATTAAATAAAATGAGTTACGGTCAAATAAATCGCATTATAATATCTGATTTTCAACAGTCCTTACCACTTTAGCTAGAGGAACGCAAAAACACAGTTTCTCATTATTGTTGCATATTTGAAAGAATATTTGCAATCTTGAACCCAATAACGAATCACTTTTATTTTAGTAATATTCTATACACATTTGCTACACATTATTATTTCAATATCTATTCTTTCTGGGCAGTTCAAGTCTCGTTCACATCAGCTGCTTCTCTATCCAAACGCTTAGGGAAGTAATGCAAACAAGCGCCGTAAGGTAGCAGCACAAGCTTTACGTTCCTACCAACATTATTCGTTTTGAGTGGTTTAACTCCGAGCAGTCGCCACAAGTGATTTAACTCTTAGCAGTCGGCCATGTTAGGTTGCTGGTCATGGACCTGTTATTTTTCAACTGTTATAAATAACAGCTATTACGAGTCAACTGATATTGTGGTAACAGTTATTGAAGAAAAGCTGTTAAGGCCATCTCTAAAAGAAATATGTTGAAGGCGAGAACGCTGTAAACCGACGTGTAGCCGCACGACATCAAAACCAGATGAATGCTGCAGCAGAATCATAACAAACTAGCCACGGTCCGCGCAAGATTTTTGTTTCCCCTTCCTTGTCTCGTTACTTACACACCCCGCCCACTGTCCTGCGGATTGAAGATACCTGGCTGGGGAAAATCCCGCTAGCCGGAGTATAGGTCGGCACCGGATCTCACCATCTAGCGAGAAAATAACAGCAACCTCTATTGATAAAACAATCACTACACTTAGGGGACTAAAGCACTGCAGTTATCGCACCCAGATACACGAAATAATCAATCAACGAGAATGGGACATATGCCATTCATATGCGGATTTCGTAATCGAAGATATAAATTACACAAATTTAGGGCCGTTTTTGAAAATCATAGACAACGTTAAAGGCTGGCTGTAAGAAATAATTTTACACGAAGCGATTACGCTAAGCGACGGGTTTTGATTTTTTTTTCGAACGTCCGATAAGCGTCGTAAGTCTAAGTGTTCAGAAAGGTTTTTATAATAGAAGTCCCATATTAGTCGGCACTTATTTTGTGGGGTTTATTTTGTGTCACTGTCATATTTTTTTTTCAGGAAAACGGGACGCTGAAATGTATCTTTTTTATGACAATGACTTGTCAGCAAAATATGCCGTTAACAATATAAAATTCATCATAATATATTCCGTTTGGTTTGAATTTATTTATAAAAATGAAGGGCGACAAGATATTTTTCTCAATACCCACAAATTTTTGACAAGAGTGTTTGGAGTCGGTTGTGGTTTTTAGGAAGACAAAATACAGCTATGGCGACATTTCAACTTGTAAATGCTTTATTGCTTACGATATCGTCAGGGAGAAATTCAATAATCCGATCCTTCTTATTCAAAGTGTTTCTGTGAGAATTAGTATGCGATCTTAATTGAGAAATACTGGCATACTTCGTAATGTTAGTGCAAATGGAACAAATGGTTATTATTATTTCCAATATTCCTGTATAAGGGTTTCTTTAGTTGCCGTGAATTGAATGAGACTACATCACGAAATTTATGCGAATTTTTGTATTTATTCATCTACTAAATCTTAATATCCAACCCAAATATTTGTGATAAAATAGTGTTTAACGTCCTATTTTTCCCCCTTTTATCGTTGTTAAAACTAAAACTATAAACACTATAAAACTAAAATGCCCCGTTTTTAAAATTTCAAATAAAGCCAACTTATCTTAAAGGGTAAAACAGAAACTCCTTTCCAAAACAATCACACAGAGAAGATCTAAGCTGAGGCTCGTCTTTGATTCCCCCGTTGCTGAGCGACTGTTAATAGCTGAGATTTTATGAATACAAATATCCGGACCAAGTGTTACTTGGCGTAGTCTTCAATTTCGCAAGGTTTTCTTTTCTTCCTGGGAAGGAACTTATTAAAAGATTGTGTTGCATTACTTTCCGGGAATGGGGGAAGAGAACGGAATTGGGAGAGTAGGCGAGGAGAATTGGTAGATGATTGGGAATTCTGAAGTCGGGGAATAACAAAACGAACAACTACTTTAATATCAAATATGGAAAGGAAAGGAAAGATGGATGTGTATTATTTGGGAGGGTAGTACCCCTTGAACCTCTCTGTATTTTTAGTTTCCATGTACTTCCGAGTACCTTTGTGAAACGACTGAATTACTATATTCTCTTTACTACATTTAGTAAAATCATTAAGAATTGATTAATCATGATTACGATAACAAAATAAAATTTTGTGAAGAAACAAAAATTTGAACTAGTATTTTAATCGTCAGTCTTTCATGTCTTTCAGTCTTCTATACTCAGTAATGGACAATCCACTTTTCCATTGTAAAAATCACGACCGTTAATAAGTAGTAGGATAATGGATCACGGGATCGGTCAATTAATGAATTACACTAGTTTGCCAACGTTTCGGAATATTTAATTCCTTCATCAGGGCTAACAAACAAAAAACACAATCACAACAAATAAGGACAATATATGACCTTGACTTAGATATACGGTATATAATGTATTTATTTATTTAGTTATCTGTGTAATTATTTTTCTACATGTATGCTCATTCATGTTTTTTTATGTTGTTGTTCAGAAGAGTTTGTCCTTATTTATTGTGATTGTGTTTTTTGTTTGTTAGCCCTGATGAAGGAATTAAATATTCCGAAACGTTGGCAAACTAGTGTAATTCATTAATTGACCGATCCCGTGATCCATTATCCTACTAAATCCACTTTTCATTGTAACTTTCTGTATCCCTTAATAGTGGTAACTGTAACATATTTAAAATTTACTTTTATTATGAACAAAGACTAAAGAAAACTTTTTAGGGGCTTAGTAAACTAGAATTGAAGAGACAGTGCAATAAGTTTAGTAGAATTATATTTAAGAAATGCATAATATTACAAAATAATTTTCGGAAGTGTTCTCTAAAAGAGATCCGCTCTAACACAAAACGTTATTAGCACAGTGAGGTGTATAATATAACATAAGCTTAGGCTCTAAAATTATCAATAAGTTTGGTGCAATAGTTTCTTAGTAATCTTCAGAGCTTTTTTATCGGATCTGTGGGCTGCTGTACTTGTGCAGTTTCTCGTTTTTCCATCGCTCAGCCCCTGCACAAAAATAGTAGTAAATTAAACATCAAGAAAGATGAATTTTGCTATCCGTGGCACAGAAAAATGATCATGAAGAATCTTTTCTATACAACATGGTATGGATATTTTTGAAATAGAGAAAGAGGAAAAAGTAGCTATAGTCCCAAAATTGCATTTTACATCCACGTAATATGACTAATGTACATATACTTTTTTCAAAAATTGCTGACTTTTAAAGATTTTGTAAATCATCTACACTTCACTGTGTACAGGGCGTTCAAAATTCAAAAACTATTCTGTAATTATTTTGTAAATATGTGTTTCTTCAAGGCGCAGGCCACATTGTGCATGCTTATCGTTAAAAGATTTTGAGATTTTGTCGGCAGTTGTTCTGCTTTATGCCTTCTGCCTTTACAATGAGACGAAATAATAAAAACTTAAAATAATATTTTATTTCGTTTACTTTATTCCCACGCGTCTGCTCCACAAGTTGATACGCTCTCTTCTATTGTTTTATAAATAATGCGTTTTGTCTTTTGTTTGTGATTTTTGAACTTGTGTTTACTTCTTATTCACTTATTTATTTGCTTTTTTCTACTCCCATTGAATAACTCTTTCATTTCATTGCTGTGAATTGTATAATGCATCATGACGATACAGATTTCATTATGATACAGGTTCTTGACCAATCACCGAGAACTTTACAAAGCAGGTGCTGATAGTTAATTAACCATTGAAAATCGTAATAGTAAATGTTTCGTTTGATTGTTTATATTAAAATTGCATTTCGTATTATATTATGCTTGTCAGTTTTAATCTCTTTTATTATTATTGTTTTCGAGGAATATTGTTTAAAATAAATTGGGTCGTAATTTCATTTTGAGCCTATTTGAGTGGCGCAGTGGCAAACGATAGCTACCTACGGTAGAGCAGGAAGCTGTCTGCTAGGTGGCCTTGCCTGAGTATACCGATAAGTTGTAGAAAAAGTACCGTGTGAAACTCGATGTAATGGGTCTTAATAAACTCATGTGATATTTAGGATACTCGAATATTAACATCCATTACATAATCTTTTCATAATGTCTTATTTTTATTTTTACTTTCTCGCTACGGAGTAGAGAGAAAGTTACGTAATGCAGTGCGAGAAAACGACGAATTTTCGGCAGAAAAACTCTTTTTACAAGACCCTGTTAACGAATAAGTGGATAAATCCTGTTGCTAAATTTAGAAAAGAAACCTCTAACACATGGTCTCACCAGAATCCGTGTTTTGTGGATCCTTGATACCGAAAAATCGAATGACGCCAACATTAGCAGTTAAACTGTGCAGACGATTTTCTCCAAAATTGATATTCCCTTATCTATCTGGCTGATGTCGCGGCGTCTTGAATTTGAAACCGATATTTTAATTTAGGGGGGAAGTACTTTACATGAAAGCCCACATTTTCCAAATTTGCAGAAAAATAGCCCCAACTTTTTTCATTAAATTTTGTTGTTGGATAGGGTGAAAATCCTTTATGAGAATGGTGCTGGTCTCATGTTCGTTAAAAACCTTCATTTTTCGAAAATTGCAGAAGTTCGAGATTTTTTCGGCGTCTTTCTACATTAGTAACTAATATTAAAGATAGAATTTTTTCCCCAGAAGAAATATGTTCCTTAAAAATAGATTTTGAAATAAGGTCATTACAATTTTTTTGAAAATTTTAATACTTTTCGCGTAATTTTACGTGAAAATTCGAGGGAGAAAGTACGTGCTGGTTTGGGCACCACTAGTTTATTTCGATTGAAGTGATGGGAGCTGGTATCGTTAGACGAATTGTTTAACTATGCTCCGTAAAGTCATGGAAGTTAGGCAACTCGAGATCCCATGGATTCCTGAATGGGTGACCTTCTGGGAACCCCAGCTTCTAACGGCGTCAAACTCCTGGCTGAAGAGTTAAAGGCACTGACTGCGGTGACAAAACAAAAATCAAAAAAATAACTTCAGATACGCTCAATACCTAAGGGCTATTGCAAATAAGACGCAACAAATAAAAAAAAAAGGGGGGGCCTGGATAGCCGTGGCCGCAAAGGCTGGGATGTTTGTGGGAGTCCGTATACCATTTCGGTTACTCCCAATGTTACCTACAGTGATCGCTATACCGACTTAGTTTCCTTATCTTTTTCCCCGTTTTCTTTTCGATTTTCCCCTCTCCAGTGCCCTGGAGATGTCGGAATTTATTCAATTATATGAGGTACAGCTTAGCTGCAGTTGATCGAGATTATGCAGTAGGTTTCGAGCTTATCTTGAACAAACTATTTTATGTACTAAACTATAACAATTTACATGCCCCTTTGAACCTATTAGTTATACATTAAACATTTTTACATTATACATTCTTTTGTAGATTGAATTTTAAATGTTCTTGAATTCTTTTAATATTCTTTGTTCTTCTATTTTGTTTCTTCTCACTCACACTCTCATTCATTCTTAATGTGTATTTTCAAATTCATCCTCACACTCCGCCTCACAACATCGCACTTCATTATATACATAATTGTTTACACTCTTTAAGAGTTGAAAAGCGACCTTAAGGGCAGATGGTACATGTTAGTTTGGTTTAGATTCAAATTGCCCCAAATACACAGCTTTATATCTCTGAATTGAAAAAAAAACAACATATAAATTAGCTTTTTTCAGCAATTATAGGCTTTTCCGTAGGATAAATGTTTAATAACCAAAGTTGCATGTAGGATGTTTTTTCCTTATATAATTATTTTATTTATATTTTTTATTGTATTAGACACTGTCAATGTTACATAGTTCATGTTGTTAATGTAATTAAATATAAAATTTGTCATACACTTAACTATTTTTCTACACTCTGGTAAGTAGTTAATGAACACACAGTTAATGAAAAAATTATGAATACAACGAAAGACTTTTCTCAAAATTTTACTTATGTAAAATAGCAAGATTTTGAAAATTTTTAAACATTCCACTTTAATTTATAGTTCACAGATGTGATGATTTATCACAAGGTGTGTCCAAAGGAACGAAAAATTCGGATATAATACAGAACGACAGCAACAATGGAGGATAGAGGTAAAGCAATTGATCGAGTAATAACTAATGAAAATACAAGGGAATGGCGACGTAATTAATAAAGAGGAAAATAGGGAATTTAGTGGTAAATAAAACAGTGTATGGCCACGTGAGCAATTTCCGTGACTGAAGAAGTAAATTACGAAAGTAATAAGGAATCGATAAGCAAAGAGTAAATAAATAAATAAATAAATAAATAAATAAATAAATAAATAAATAAATAAATAAATAAATAAATAAATAAATAAATAAATAAATAAATAAATAAGGTGCTCGAACGACGTTGATCAATCAGAAATTAGAGTATGTGCGTGAAGGGGAAAAGCCTGCATACTGCGACGGATGAGAGACGAATTTGGGTACAATCCCGCGCATTGAAGAAGACAGATGAAGAGCGCATAAGACAAACAAACGCGGCAGACGATATTCCGACGCGGTGACGTGCAGAGGCAAATGATGTTGTGACTAGGTAGCGCTCGGATGGTAGACACGCGTTTACGATTTGGTAGTGTTATGTAAATTAGTAATGAGCAGTGGCGGCTTGTCGGGTAGTGCCAGTGTGCCATGGCACCACCAATAAAAAGAAAGGAAAAGAACATTTTCACCACAATTTTGTATAAAATATTGTTTCTTCAAAATAGTTTTCTTTATAACAATTCATTTGAACGAGCACTTCATCCTTCGATGGTCTATCTATATTCTCTTCAAACGCATAGGGCACAGTGCCATCTGAGGGCTTCCTTCTAAACCTCTGAGCCACCTAGGAATTGGCACCGGGTATGTCCATTTAACGCTGTATGAAGAACTCTGTGTAGGTTAGTTTGCGTCTCTTGTGGACGACATGGTGCCACAAGCGAAGCGGCACAGAAGTTCACGTTCTCCTCACTAGAGAGTGCACTAATGGCTCTATCTTCACCGCGCAGACTTATCTCTCGATCAGGATGACCCCGATGCCCTCGTATTTCGTACGTCGTGTCGTGTTGTTTTTCGCACTTGGGGAGGCGCCGTTTACCGTGGGCGTAACGTTTCCCCTCTTCTTCTCGTACCCATCATCAGCGACCTTAGGAAGCTGTGATCTCCTGAAATTTCTGTGGGCGCTCAGGCCTTCAGTCTGAGTATTTTATTTGTTCGTATTATTTTTAGTTTGTTTTCAGTTTAATCTTCATTCTAACTTAATCAACATGGTCACTGTAAAATTAAATTTTGTGCTCTCGAATTTTATTTTAGAGATTACTACACCAGTTTTAAAACATCACAACAATGTTTAAAATTATCGATGGTTTTTGATCAATATTTTATTAAACATCGATGTTACAATTTTGAAAATCGATGTTTTGTTACCGATGTCGCATCACTAACTGGCACCACCAATAGAATCCCGTACCGGCCGCCACTGGTAATGAGTAGGAAAAAGTAATAGGTAGAAAAGAAAAACTAGAATTGTGCGTGTGAGAGAAGACCACGCCTTGGTCTGGACCGGATTTCAACTAAAAGGGAACTTTGATTGAACGCGGTACGACGTTCAAGAGGACAGAGGAACACCAAAGGAAAGTTATTAAAAAAGACGACAAGTTAAATCCTACAAATGTATGAAGATCAAGTTTTGGATTAAATTAATGATTTCTAAATTAAGATTTAAAGAAGCGTAATGACCATGCATGCAAAGGGGGGCGACTCAGGAAAAGAATAGTAAATAACAATAATAAGGGCTTTACGGAAAACATTCTTTGAGTTGTCGTACTTATAAAATAGTATGTATGTATGTGATATTTGTATTCACAGCAGAATACAAGTTACAATGTTTGTTTAACTTAAAGTATTGTTATTCCACTGTAGCAATAAAGAAAATTCTCAATCCCACGTTAGAAGGAAATAAAAATAGCACACGTAAATTTTCATAACCGAGCCTCTGTAAAGACTGTCTATCTGATTCCCAAATAAATTTATCATGACGGATCAACCTTGGCATATCTTTGGGGCTATTGTCGGGTTAAATGCACATAGAAATATTGATTGAAAATTACGTAGAATAAAAAAAAAAAGGTACCAGGAAAATACCCTAATCAGACAAGCAAGAAGTAGTGACATTTAACAAGTCTTCAAAGTTTCATATATGTAGAATAAATACTTGAGAAAACTGCTCTTGAATGTTAAAAAGTTACTCTGAAGAAAAGGCGTGTTAAAGTTAAAATATATACTCCAGAAGAGCAAAGATAGGAGACTTTTTTGTAAAAGAAAACAAAAAATCACATATTTTGTCAAAATTAACTACCATTTGTCCTTGAGTAAAAACAAGAGGGGGTTGGCCCGCGATAATTAATAAGTCTATAAACCATTGTAGAAATCACGACCGTTAATAAGTAGTAGGATAATGGATCACGGGATCGGTCAATTAATGAATTACATTAGTTTGCCAACGTTTCCGAATATTTAATTCCTAAAATTAATTAAGGGAATTAGGAATCAAATATTCCGAAACGTTGGCAAACTAATGTAATTCATTAATTGACCGATCCCGTGATCCATTATCCTACTAAGTCTATAAAGTTCTATAATGTGGGATACATACTTTATGAGAAAACAGCACTTGAATGTGAAAAAAAAAATACTTTGAAGAAAAGGCGCGTTAGACTCCTGAAACGGAAAGTTAAGAGATATTTTTGAGAAAGAAAAAAAATCACATATTTTGTCAAAATTAACTAATATCTGTCCTTAAGTAAAAAAGGGGTTAACCCGCGATAATCAATAAGTCTACAATGTTTCATAACGTGGGATACATACTTTTTGAGAAAACAGCATTGGAATGTGAAAAAAATTACTTTGAAGAAAAGGCGCGTTTAAGACTCCCGAAGAGGAAAAGATATTCTTGGGAAAGAAAACAAAAAAATTACATATTTCGTCAACTTTGACAACCATCTGTCCATAAATAAGTAAAAAAAAAAGTGGGGTGCTGACCCGAGTCCCAGCGCCTGCAACAACAGCACAGCCCGCCTGCGCACTTGCGCATGCGCGTCCTGGGCCAATGCCTGCGCCATGACACGCAGTCGCCGCGCCGACGTCGCGCCTGCTGCCACCTCGCGGCCGCGCGCGTGCACTAGCTGCAGCGCACAGTCCGCCAGCGCCGCCCGCACGCCAGCGCCACGCGCCCTGCACCGCACAGCTGTGTTAGCGACATCTTTCTGCGGTTGCTCGAACCCAACAGTAGTTGCATGTTTTGAACGACAGATGTCGCGATGCGTCTGAGAATCCGCAAGTAATCAAAACATAACGTCTCTTAATAGTAGTTTATATAGAATTTGTTAGTGAAAATTGTGAATGTGATGATGGGCCTGAATCTATTGAGCATGTCTATTGGCAATGCAATTTTTTTGATACAGAAAGGAAGGAAATGTTATTCAGGTTGCGCAAATTTAATAAGTGTGTTCCTTTTTCTATTTGTTCATTGCTATCGGCTTTCGACAAAAATATTATTGTAAATTTTATTTTAAATATTAACAAAAAATAATTACGTAGCATTGTTACATTTTACATGCAAACTTATTTTTGTTCGTTTCTTCACATCTTCTTATTCATTATGTAATATGTTTTCTTTATTTTCACAATTGTCATGTTTTTTTAAAATTTTATTTTATCAATCTGTGGTTTGGCTCTGTAAACATAAGCTTTAATGCCAATAAATATATAATATACTGTGCTACTATACTATACACGAAATGGAAATTAAACGAAAGCAAATGAAACAATGTTAAAATAGATATTTATGTTACGAGTCCTCTAAACGAGTCTTTAAGGACGCAGCCGGAAGGTTAACTGCCAGGCGGAGCGATAGCGAAGCCGAGTAGTTAACCTTGCGGCTAAGTCCTTAAAGACTAATAGAGGACGAGTTACATACAATGATTTTTGTTAATTTTTGTTATTTTAGTTTATCGCTTATTAAAAATAAACTTTTATCACTTTCGCGAGTTCAGAATTATCATTACTCTTCATTTTCTGTAGCAAGGGTTGGTGGTACTGGATGCTTTGTTTGTGATCAGACTGTTGAATGTTTTTTCTACTAATGCAAGCAGATTTTTAAAAATGTCTGGGAAGTGTTCATAGCAACGGCCGCTAAAATGATCGAGAGCCCATTAAAAATATTTTAGAGGCCGTTGCTATGGACGCGCTCTTAAAGCAGTATTTAGATGGTTGGTTGCTAAGGGGCTAAGTGCGTGTTTACTAACGTAAATAACAAAATAGTTATTAACGTCATTAGGCCGATAGATACCAAATAATCGATGCAATTGAAGTTTGTAAATTGAGGCGATAGCCGAGGTTTATAGCTATGTTGTTTGTGTTATACCAAGTATGTTGTTTGTGTTATCGGCCCCGTGTCGTTCAATACTTTTCGTAATATCGTATATTTAAAAGAAAAATAATATAAATAAGAAATATCTTTGCTTTTAATACGAATGAGTGCAACGCCATGTTCCATTTCAATTCGATTCGATTCTTCGATGCATCAGACACGACATTCATTTCGATTCGATTGTCGCTTGAGACGCGGTAGTTTTGTTTCTACACATATTTAAACGTTCCACGTTTTAAGATGAAGGATATTCCAAGCGAATTTCAGAGATTGTAAGTGCTGCAAGTTTCGACTTGTAACCCATGAAAACCAAGACAAGGTGTGAGAAAGAATATGCACATTTTCAACATTGGCTACAATGTAAAAATATTGACAAAGCAAAAGAACACTTGCGCTGCCGCTTGCAAATGGGCCGTCAATAAATTAAGTGAGGTTTTTAGGGGAGGGGGAGGTGGTTAAAAAAATTTCACCTAATCTTACGTGGGGAAGAGGGGGGGTCTTGGCAAATATCACGTTATTTTTTTCGCTAAAAGCAGTTCTAAATTGCGAGAAAACTGAGACAGTTTACGTAAAATACCATTCTGTACTAAAGTATGGGAAAATCTTACACAATTTTTTGTTGCGGTTAGGTGAATGCTACATTAAGTAGTATAGTGTACTGAGATATAGTGTACTATAGTGTACTGTACAGAAAATTTAAAGAAAAATTACGGAGCGTTTTTAGAAGTACAGTAATATTTATTCAGTCACTCTATTTTCTAAATACTAGTCATATCTAGTCCTAAATAAATATAATTAATCAAATTATATTTTTTAAATAAATCCCAATGCAATGAACCACAAGGCCTAGGGTTGGAGTCCCGACGAAAATGGATTTTAGACACTAGCTAGATAGGTCGAATTCAGCTTCTCTGGAGAAGGATTCTAGCGGCCGACGGCTCTGATCGGTAGTTTTCCTTAGTTCTTCCGTTCAATATCAGGTGAATTCCGTGGCAGTACCCTACAAGCCACGAACCGCGTGAAATATTTTATCTCGCTTATCGTACCTTTACGCAAACACTTACATGGATTGCAGTGTTGCATAAGTCGGAGTCCTGACGGAAGCTTCGAGCCTTTTTCGATAAAAAGTTTAGTTCACTAAGGGGACTAATAGTCACGGCAGAAGGCATGAAAACAATATTCAACCAATGAAATCAATTGATCAACCGAATAAAATGGTTGTTGAGAGTTATTTGTGAAAGGCTACGGCAGTGTCATCAACTACGATGACAGCAAAACAACATACGCTACTCAAAAGCCTTGCTCGTGGCACATAGCGAAGTCGCTAGCCTTTCACCTCTGAGGTCCGGATTCGATTCCCGTCGAATCTCATGTGAAATTTGTTCCAACAAAACGAGTTTGGCTGCTTCACAAGGACTAGTCCAACCCTTGTGAAATATCCTAAACCCTGCCCCTTTCCTTATTTCTTCCCAATTCTGGCCGCTGGGTAGTGACGCAGGAGCGCGTAGCAGGAGGCGCGTACGCGGAGATGCTACCTGGCGGTCCTCTTGACAACTGACTGCCACGTGACGGGATATGACAAAGTTAATGGAGGATTACTCCACAATTGCGCAATGTAATGGAGGATTACTCCTTAGCGCAAAGCGCTCAACGCCCCTTAACGGGCTTGGAGACGCGTTGCGTCAAAATGGTAGACGCAACAAATTAAAAAAAAAAAAGTTCCACTGAAACAACGCGCACAATTTGTCTTAGGCACACAATTTCATATCATTCACATTGATAAAATATTATTGCAACACATCTTTAATTTTACTTTTGAAAACCTGTTTATATCTGTAAGTTTAAAACAACTTCATAGAAAAAAGGTATTTAACCATATTTTCCAAATTTCGTTCATATTATTCATCTAATTTTTTTCTTTAAGTGGAATTATTTGTATTACGTTAATTTTGTGTGCTGTATATTATACGAGGGTCGGGGCAGAAATCAAGACAACTATTTTTTTCTAAAAGAAATATTATCGGCTACCATAATTTTATTTGTCTCGTGAAAGAAATGCAGTATTAGTGTTTTTTCACAACAGATGGTGTCTTGTATATATATATATATATATATATATATATATATATATATATATATATATATATATATATTTTATATATATTATATATGCTATTTGACCTCTGGGATGGCTCATGGGCAGCGTACTAGTTTCTTGTGCTGTAGTCCCCCCGGTTCGATTCCCGGTCGAGGCAAAAATAGTTGTAGCTTTCCTTTAAAATCGTCCCCATTTCTATAACTGTGTGACGAAGAAAAGCTCAAGCAGGCGGATCTTGTTAGTTACGGTGAAGAGAATATGTCATGTTCGCCTCATGTCGCTCTTACCCCAAAGCATGGGAATTTAACTAGGCCCAGGCATGGGGACACCGGTAGCTGGCCGACGAAGTCGGACTACCGACCCAATAACGCCCAATACATGCATATATGCTAATTGGGTATATATGCTATTAGCACAGAAAGCAATGCGAAATCAGTTGTCCGACTGCAGCCGTGTGACATGAGTTTAACCGTTTCTACACGCACTCATACACCAACAAGGCCGTTCTCCCTGGGAGAAATGCTTGCGAACTTCACAATAAATCGGTGGAAGCTCTTGAGAATTATGCCCTTCCATAGCGGACAGTGGCGAGATGGGCCGCAACTATAGTTGCTTTTTCTGTCGGGACAGTCGACGTAAATCAGCTGTTACCGTGTCATCAAATCGAGAGCTAAAACGCCATCACAGGGACGTCACAGTGGTGACGTTTAAGCTCTCAATTGGACGAAACCGACAACAGTTTTTACGTCTACTGACAGGTAAGAAAAACCCAAGTATAGTGATCAATAGGGGGCTGATTTTGATGACCTAAAACATCGCCAAAAATAATCAATAAAATGCGCTTAAAATGCTTTAAAAATGACCTAAATTAAAGAAAAATGACGTAAAAAATCTTATAAAAACTAGTTCGGATGAACAACTCAAGCTGTTGGATACGTTACTAATGTAAGTAAGCTTCTTCCATTCGTTAGAATGAACTCAGCTTGCAAACTTTTGGTTTGGACTGTTATTTACCAGGTAATCTCTGTATTTAGTTATCCCGACATCGGCCGGCAAATGGCGCTGATATACATCACAAGCATTACATACGCTGATATACATCACAAGAATTACATCCAACGGCAGTCAAAACAATTTCTAAGCGAGCAAATCGAATGTGCTACGAGTAATTCTGTTGAACATTTGTTCCATCTCGTAAATATTATTTGAAGTACCATTAAAAATGACATTAAAATCGATTAAATCAGCAAAAAATGCATAAAAATGACGAAAAGAGTGGAAAATGACAGTCGAAATCGAAAAAATGCAAAATAATGACCTATAAAAATGAGTCATTTCCTTTTGTCATGATATAAAATGAATTTCTGTACTAAACGGCATTGTTTTAGAGTGAAAAGAAAAAAAAATGACATTTCATTGAAATCCGCCCCCTAGTGATCGACAAATCACGGGTGGGCCGACCGATGTGGCCCGTGCGGAAATCGACCA
Source organism: Teleogryllus occipitalis (assembly GCA_011170035.1). Classification (NCBI taxonomy): domain Eukaryota; kingdom Metazoa; phylum Arthropoda; class Insecta; order Orthoptera; family Gryllidae; genus Teleogryllus; species Teleogryllus occipitalis. The sequence goes on along the minus strand of BLKR01014775.1, from coordinate 215,168 downwards.
CCTGCTGGTGGGGGGGGGGGCAAACCATGGACACTACTGGAGTCGAAGAGCGGAACTGGTATCGAGAAATGTACTTAAAACTTTTTTTACATTGCTCTCAGTACCAATGGAGACACTCAAAGAACCATTTGTTGCTACGAACACACACTAGTGGGCCATTTCTTTCATGCGACTAATAAAATTACGTGAACCAATAATATTATTTTTACAAGAAACAATATCTCGGACCGAAGGGTCGTGAGTTCGAGTCCCGCCTCTGGCATGGTTGTATTTGTGTTTGTCCTTTCACCCCTTATCATCACCATTTCGTTTTACCCTCATAGTTACCGTAACGTTAATACCAATAGTGGTCGCTAATGACCTAGCTGTTGACGCGACCAAAGATATTAGGAATTATTACCTAGATACACATGTACTGCTTGTGTGGCGTTACAAATTGAAGGGCGCCAATAGTTCTCTGGCAGATGCTGACAGGTGTGTTGTGTCCTTACGCGACGAGAGTTGTGGGTATTTCCCATGTAACTTAGTACTTTAAAGTGCTTTTATCTTACTATACAAATATTATTATTTAGGCATCAATAAAAATATATGAGAGCTTCATGGTTCTGTACCTCAAGGTTAATATAAAGAAGCATTAGGGTTACAAGAAGCAACTTTCAATATCCCAAATGATACAACCAAAACACGTTTCATTTAGTAACATGAGAATTTTTCATCTAATTGAAACGTATACTTTAATTTAGTCCTAGTGTACCTGCATACGGAGTAAGAAAATATATTCGTTATATATACTGAAAATATTTTATTAATTCGAAAAATAGTTCGTATTATGAAAACTCTGACTACAAAATGTGTTAAAGAGACTAATGTACTACAGTTTAGAACAGAATTTATCCACATTTTCTGTGGGACTCACAGTACGAGTTTTTCTGTCCAAAAATCACCGTTTATTTGCCGCAGCATTACATAACTTTCTCTATACTACGTATAGAGAAAGTTTTCTATATACGTTCTCTGTATACTCTTATACGTAGTATAGAGAAAGTTCTCTATACTACGTACTCAAGAAACGCCTATACGTATACGCCTATACGTACGTATACAAGAAAGTAAAAATTAGAAGACATATTAAATGAGTTTTGAACATTTCATAGCATTCTTGAGAATGAAGATTTTTGTGTGTCAATCTTTACTTAAATCATTTTCACTTTAAAGAATAATGTGAATCTCTCCTTCAGAAAAAGAAACTATGCATTAGCTACGGAGGACAACAAAAGGTGCAAGAATGATGAAATTATCTTCGCTGAATTGAAAGTCAAACCATTCGAGCTATTTTCAATTACGTTATTTTTAAAACACATTTGAATTTTTCCTAATTTATTTATCGTAGTGTATAGGAACAATAACAATATGATTTTCGAAGTTTTGAATCCGTAATATCCCGTGAAAAGAGCGTCAAGACACACAGTTTTAAATGATTGCTCCCACATTTGCCTACAATATGGCGGAGAGCGCAATGTTCAATTTGTTACGCTAGTGCTCGCCTCTCACCATAGAAGTAGTAGGCCTTGGATGCGACCTTAAATAACATAAAAAGAACAAACAAACAAACAAACAATAGTATCCATGATATCTGCCCCTACTCTCGAAAAAAAATATGAACGGGGACAGGAGAACAATGCATGAATACGTTTGGTAGCCCCTGGTGTAGGTTCACTGCAGACTGAGCTGACTGACTTTCTGACCTGTTCGAGATTTCCGTCAAAAGACGAATCGCCTTCCGCACGTCTGCGAAGTGTATTATTTCTTCTCTTGCTTCGAGTGCTCTGGCGAAAGTTCCGAAGTGCACATGCGCGATGTGGTTGAAAATTTGCAGCACAATCTCTTCAGTCACCTGTTCAGAAACAAACGGAACATGATGATTGTAGGAATGCTGATGTGGTTTTATTGAACGTATTCATGTATGAAATAATAGTTGTCATCGTTGTCAACTTAAAGTAAATCATTGTTTTGTACTCTTTGTACTGATGACGACCCTCAAGATGTCGAAAACCGGCTCTTACAAATTCAAGTTAACAAAGATAACTGTTATTTTTTGATCCGGCAGATGGTAAGATAGACATTGCAACTAAGGGCTACGAAAGAATTATAATTTTCTCTCACAGACAATGAATGCAAACATTTTTAAGCAGTTGAAAATTTGCAGCACTCTCTCTTCAGTCACCTTTTCGGAAACAAACGGAACATGATGATTGTAGGAATGCTGATGTGGTTTTATTGAACGCATTCATGTATGAAATAATGTCATCATTGTCAACTTAACCTAAACCATTGTTTTGTACTCTTTGTACTGATGACGACCCTCAAAATGTCGAAAATCGGATCGCACAAATTCAAGTTAAGAGAGATGACTGTTATTTTTTATCCGGCAGATGGTATGATAGAAATTGTTGCAACTAAGAGCTAGAAACAATTATGATTTTCTCTCACAAACAATAAATGGAAACATTTTTAAGCAGTGATATCGAATTGCATAATAGTGACTTTAGCACGCCTATCTTCACGTTGGCAGGCCACGAGGGTATAAGGACAAGTAACATGAAAGGAAATTAACAGTTGTAAACGAGTGCTCAGTTTTCGTTGAGCGACTGCACTGTCAGAACTTCCAAAAGCGCATTCGCCAGAGGATATGAAATGCAGTAGACCGGCATTTATTCGGTTTTCGGTTAACAGAGGAACCGTTAACTGAGGGAGAGGTAAGAAAGAAATACTTCGTTGAAATACGAATCGTAGAAATTAAAAACTTAGTTGCTGGAATAGTAGCAAGCAAGCGCGTGCGCTGCACCTCACCGATTGTAGGAATATTCACTTATTGATTTATTCTCTTAATTGTTCAATTCCTCAAACCTTTAATTCCTCAAATCTTTAATTCCTCAAATCTTTAATTCCTCAAATCTTTAATTCCTCAAATCTTTAATTCCTCAAATCTTTAATTCCTCAAATCTTTAATTCCTCAAATCTTTAATTCCTCAAATCTTTAATTCCTCAAATCTTTAATTCCTCAAATCTTTAATTCCTCAAATCTTTAATTCTTAAAGTTCAATTGTTCTATCGTCCAGTTATTGAATTATACAATCGTCCATTTGATCATTCGTCCAATTGTTCAATTGTCCAATTGTTCAATTGACTAAATGTTCAATCACCTAAGGGTTCCAGCAGTCAGTTCTTCATTTATTCAACTCATCAATAGTTCAACTGTAGAATTGTACAATTGAATAAATAATTCAGAGATCACAGGATAAACCAAACCTTTTAATAAAAAAACTATCCTCCCAGTCAAGTTTAAGAAGTATATATTTTTAATATTCTCTATACTTCTAAAACTTGACTGGAATCATCGTTTTATGTTGGAGGACTTGAATAAATGTTCAATTGTTCATTTATTCAACTGTTTGTTCGTTTATTCAAATGTTTGTTCGTTTATTCAAGTGTTTGTTCGTTTATTCAACTGTTTGATCGTTTATTCAACTGTTTGTTCGTTTATTCAACTGTTTGTTCGTTTATTCAACTGTTTGTTCGTTTATTCACCTGTTTGTTCGTTTATTCACCTGTTTGTTCGTTTATTCACCTATTTGTTCGTTCATTCAACTGTTTGTTCGTTCATTCAACTGTTTGTTCGTTCATTCAACTGTTTGTTCGTTCATTCAACTGTTTGTTCGTTCATTCAACTGTTTGTTCGTTCATTCAACTGTTTGTTCGTTCATTCATTCAACTGTTTGTTCGTTCATTCATTCAACTGTTTGTTCGTTCATTCATTCAACTGTTTGTTCGTTCATTCATTCAACTGTTTGTTCGTTCATTCATTCAACTGTTTGTTCGTTCATTCATTCAACTGTTTGTTCGTTCATTCTTTCAACTGTTTGTTCGTTCAATCAACTGTTTGATCGTTCAATCAACTGTTTGATCGTTCAATCAACTGTTTGTTCGTTCAATCAACTGTTTGTTCGTTCAATCAACTGTTTGTTCGTTCAATCAACTGTTTGTTCGTTTATTCAACTGTTTGTTCGTTTATTTAACTGTTTGTTCGTTTACACAATCGTTGATTTATACAATTGTCGATTTATACAATTGTCGATTTATTCAATTGTCGATTTATTTAATCCTTCTTTTTTTTTCAAACGAGCGTGTATTCAATTGCTCATCCATTCAATAGTTCCTTTATCCGTTTGTTACCGGGGCGGCGAGGGCGTGCGGCGCGCGCAGGAGGTCGCGCGCGGCGGCGCAGGCCTCCATGGCGACGCAGCGCCGCTGGCTGCGCAGGAGGTGCGCGGTGCGGGAGAGCGCGGCCGCCCACAGCGGGCCCTCCGCCCACGCCCCACCAGCGGCCCCGGCCGCCAGCGCGCGCACCGCCCGCACGCACGTCTCCCTGCGCACGCCATGGATTGAGTGCGGTCGCGGCTGGTAGGGTAGCGCCAGTGTGTCATGGCACCGCCAACAAAATGGACGGGAAACGAAATTTTCACTACAAATGTGTGTATGAAGTATCGTTTGTGCAAAAATATTTTTCATAATAATGAATTTGAACGAGCGCTTGGTTCTTCGATGCTCTATCAATACTCTCTGCAAACGCAAGTGCCGTCTGTCGGCCTCCTTGGTAGGTTGATTGGTGAGTGATTCCGGGCGCGTCAACAGCTTAGGTCATTAGTCCCGTAAGTGAAGTGCTTTTTTCCTCGAGAAAAAGCAGTGATCTTCCCCCGCTGGATGGCGAGATCCGGCGCCGACCTACACCTTCTGCGATCAACACCAGGCTAATCCCGGAGCAGTATCCTAACAAACGATCTTTCCTTCCTCGTCCTATCATCTCCCCTTACACGCACACTTACACTAACACGCACTACACTACCACATATTCCGGGAGACCGGTCGGGAGCTTAGAGCTTGTCCCGACTGGGGCGGTGCCCCGCTGGTGGGAGAGTCCTGGTTAGGGGGAAACCCCATTAGCCGACGGGAGGTCAGCGCCGGATCTCGCCATCCAGCGGGGGAAGATCACCGTCATCTCCCGAGAAAAAAACATGCACAACACTAACGGGACTAATGACCGAAGCAGTTGGCGCGCCCGGAAACCCGAAAAAATCAATCAATCGAACCCAGTCTGAGAACCCTGGTGTGAGTCTCTTGTTCACCAGTGCGTGGAGCGCAGTCCCTGTGCGCATGCCCGACGCCTGGCCTCCGCTCTGCGCATGCGCGGCGAGAGTGCCGGCCGCCGGCCCCAGTGCGCAGGCGCGGCGCTCGACGCAGGCGCCGGCGCCGACGGGATGACCACGGCCACCGGCAGGGACACGCGATTTCTGGAAAAGGAATCGATTCCGGAATCAGGGAGCACGGCAATTCGTGAATTGTGGGAATGCTGGTGAGGTGCTGTTGACATTGTTAAAGGATGAGATAGTTGATGTGGTCTGAAGCCGGAACGACAATACGAGCACGTGTCTGCTGGCCACTGCCACGGCCACCACAAGGAAACTCGATTCTTGGAGAAGGAATCGATTCCGTAATGAAGGATCACGGCAATTTATGAATTGTGGGAATGCTAGTGAGATACTGTTGACATTGTTAAAGGATAAGATAATTGATATGGGCTGAAGCAGGAACGACAATACGAGCACGTGTCTGCTGGCCACCGCCACGGCCACCGGCAGGGACACTCGATTCCTGGAAAAGGAATCGATTCCGAGCACGTGTCTGCTGGCTTGAGTAGTTAGCCACGTAGATTCACCCACCTTGTTACGTATGTAACGAATAGCAACAACGCGTAAAACAATTTTCTGTAAAAAATGTTTTTTTTTTCGATCGAGTAACTAAATTAAATAATAAAAGATACAACGTAGCAGATGTTAGACATGTGCAAATTAATTGACAAATTCTAAAAATGTACTATAAGGAGGCCATTTAAAATACAAAGGAGGACAGTCGATACAATGTTGGACGAGAGAAAAATTGATGGAGGACAGTCCTCCCAAATAGAGGACGTTTGGCAATCCAAGTCTTACTTGCAGTCATGTCCTCCAGGTGCCTGTAGCTCCGTGCCGGGTGCAGGGCGTCGGCGGGCGCGGGTGGTGAGCGCGGGGGCGGGCGCGGGGGCGGGCGCGGGGGCGGGCGGGGGCGTGGGCGTTGTCACGAGGGCGAGGGCGGCGGCGGCGGCGCGAGCCCGGGGGCGGGGACGGGCTGGCGTCGAGGGCGGCTTTGAGACCGCCACACTGTGCCCAAATTCTACGTGCAACGCCCTCGCTCGTTGTCCGTAAATATATGAAATGCGGTTGACGGTAGCTAGACCGGGTTCAACCACTGATTGGAGGGGAAGTCTAGAGGCCGGCTGCTGTGATCGGTAGTTTTCCGTGGTTTCTCCAATCAACACCAGGCGAATGTCGGAGCTTTTCTTCCCCCACCTGGGAGAGAATTCTAGCGGACCCGCCACTCTGATCGTTAATTGATTGATTGTTAGTGATTCCGGACACGTCATCTCCTGATGTCATTTTTCCCGTAAGAGTAGTGCATGTTTTTGTGACAGTGTTCCTCCCCGGTGGATGGCGAGATCCGGCGCCGTCCTACCGTCGACTAGCGGGGTTTCCCCAACCAGGTATCTTCCACAAGCGGGGCACCGCCCCAGCCGGGACAAGTCCCCGACCGGTCTCCCAGCATGTGGCAGTGTAGTGTATGTTAGTATAAGTGTGTGTAAGGGATGAGGATAGGAAAAGGTAGAGGAAGGAAAGATCGCGCGCCGTCCGTGGTCCGTTTGTTAGAGTACTACTCCGACATTCGCTTGGTATTGATTGGAGAAACCACGGAAACTACCGATCAGAGCAGCTGGCTTCTAAAATTCCCCTGCAGACGGCAACTGAACTCAACCCAGCTGAAAAGCTAGTGTCGTCAATCTTGCCGCCGTCGTGACTCGAACCCAGGACCTCCGGTCAGAGGCACTGCAGTGCCATCAGTTGATGCACTGACCCACCGCTCCCGGTCTTTGATCGTTAGTTATGTTGTTTATCCGATCAACACCAGGCAAATGCCGGAACAGTACAAGAGCAAACCGGTCATTTGCACGCGATCATTCCTTCTGCTTCCTTTTTCTTTCCTCACCCTTTACTTCCACACAGTTACATTTAAATTTTACCAGGAAAGACGTTGGAAATACTAGGAGGTCGTCGGGGTCATCTCGAGCGAGAGATAGTCTGCTTGATGACGGTAGTACAAACAGAATTCGCGGGGTTCGAACCTCTACTAACAGGGCAGTGGTGCAGTACGTTATTATCTCATTTTTAACTTAGATAAATTTATGATTATAGGTGATTTTCATTCATAGTCATTCACGTCCATAGCAAGTCCGACCATGGCCACGGCCCGAAAGAAAGTGTGTGCTTCAGCAACTCTGTATTGGAGTTGTGCTGTGGAGGAACATTATGTTTGACCAGTATATGTATTAGTAAGCCCTGATGAAGGAATTAAATATTCCGAAACGTTGACAAACTAATGTAATTCATTAATTGACCGATCCCGTGATCCATTATCCTACTATTCATAAAATCGTAATCGTAAATCTGCAAGCTCAAAACATCCATTTTAAAAAACATCGCCTCTAATATAACGATGTTTATAACATTGGTGTTTTTTGAAACATGGATGATCTGATGTTTTCAAAACATTGATTTTGCATCCCTACGCGCAAGACTGGTGTCAGCAAACTTGAACCAGCAGCTCTAAGTAGAACGACTTGCGAATGCAGTTTCTATTTACCCTTGCAGATTATGGTTACAGCTATCACTTGTTCATTATAACGTCCTATAACATTCACAAGTATGAGTGTTGGCACATAGGCGGCCAAAATTAATTGAAATTTGGCGCCGACCTAGAATTGTATGACATGTAACAATTACTTAGCGCTAATTAACAGCAAAGGGCATACATTTTAAACGTCCCGCGTTGGTCTTAATTTTTTTCTGTAAAAACCGCGGGCTGACTTCTAGAAAGAAAGACAAACACGTCTTTGGTTTGAATCTCTTTGAAAGAAAAAACTGCTTCGAAGAGTTTGAACTGCTTTCAAAGACGCTCGCGAGATTGATCCAGCTACTGGGAAACCAGCGAGAGAAAGGATATCGTATTGTTGACAATTTCTGAAAATCAGATGCATTTCCAAATAAGACGCCACGAATGTCAATTGTTTGAGAATCTTCAGTCGAGCGGTTTCACAAAAGATCACCTCATCAGTAAAAGAGGTTAAGTAATTCATATCTTGACTACATTAAAAAGTTAGATTTCGACGATTGTAACGGCAGTGCACACTCCGTGAACACGTGTTTTGGTGCGGGTCTTGCGGGACATTGTATTACGCTCGAATTGCGACAGAAAAATATATATTCGCCTAGACGAGGTAAATCTGACTTCTTCAATACTCAATAATTCTTACGATGAGGTAAATTAAATAATACTTTTTTTAAATTATTGTCTTTCAGAACTCTCCCTTGTGGTAGGAGTCTTGTCGCTAACCCGAATCATCGTCTGTTGCTCTCCCAAAAAACAAGCTCTTTTGGTCTCAACAACAAGTATTAATATGACCTCAACTTCTCCTTTCAATTTTATAGATTTCATTTCATAATCTATAGGAGATTAAAAAAGTTTTACTTACATCGTGTGCATTTTCTTATCCTTTTTATCTTCACGTCCAATGCCGTTGATATTTCTTTTATTGAGTATATGTATCTGTGCAGTTGCCAAACCCTGTCAAAATGCGAAGTTTTGAAAATAACACAACGTATGTACTTAATCGTAATATCATAAGAGAGGTAATTGAAGGATGTGTTGTGGTGTTTATGACATTCTCACTATCAGAAATATGTTATATCGGAAGAAAGTGCTCATCTTATGCGTCCAAATTAAATCGCGATATTTGTGCATTTCCAAGTAAACTTCTGACCTTCAGCCATTTACATATAACTACCTTTGGTCTAGCCAATGAAAAAATCCAGTTCTATTGACCCCCAGAAAATAGACACGGAATAGTTCTATGTTTACTTGACTATCTCTAGTAACACTATCTGTATTGAAAGGCGGATTTCCGTATTTATATCCCTATAATATTTAAGCGATTTGTAAGAATGTTTCGTCCCAACCAACCGAAACCGTAAAGTCAAAATGGACTGGCAAGAAAAGAATACATATCCAGAAAAATCGTATTCAAATGAGCATCTACTTTTCAGTAATAGATATTTAAGTCATTAGTGCAGAAAGTGAGTTTCGATGTTCGAATAAAATGTTGAAGGAGGCGACGAGAGGAGTCGTTTTCGGCATTTTGAAACGAGTAAGCCAAAGAAACTTTCGTACGAGCTGCGTACGTTACTTTTGTCGAATTCATGAAAACTTGAGTTGTGGGCAAATGATTGAATGGACGAGTTGAAGAGTGAGTTAATGAAAGAGCAAGTGAGTGGACGAGTTGAACGAGTGAAAAAGGGACGAGTTGAACGAGTGAAAAAGGGACGAGGGAGAGACTGGACGAGGGAGAGACTGGACGAGGGAGAGACTGGACGAGGGAGAGACTGGACGAGGGAGAGACTGGACGAGGGAGAGACTGGACGAGGGAGAGACTGGACGAGGGAGAGACTGGACGAGGGAGAGACTGGACGAGGGAATGACTGGACGAGGGAGTGAGTGGACGAGGGAGTGAGTGGACGAGGGAGTGACTGGACGAGGGAGTGACTGGACGAGGGAGTGACTGGACGAGGGAGCGGATGAACGAGGGAGTGAATGGACGAGTGACTGAAGGAGTGCCTTTTCAACGCACCTGCGCAGTGGGAGCGACGCGCGCCTTGGTCTTCGCGGGGTGCGGCAGAGGGGGCAGGCGCGGGCGGCGAGCCGCTCTCCTGTCGGCCTCGGAGGCCCGTGCATCTCGCCCACTGGGTTGGCCCGACTGCTTCCCGCCCTCGTTGCTGCCCGGAAGGGAACAACCAACATTAACAACACAGGCAAACAAAAAACACGGGTGTGGAACTATGACTTGTGGCTGTGCAAAATGTGAAAACTATGACTTGTGGCTGTGCAAACCTTGTGGCAAAATGACCCCTGCGATAAATAAGTATGCCCAAACAGTTCTTGTGAACATTAAGGCCTCTCACTCCGACGATTACCTTACTACGAAGCTTCTAAGACTATTTCGATATTTTCTCCAAAATATTTACAAGTTTTAAACAATTAGTTTGTCTTATAGCAACTCTCGTGTTCTACGAGCGAATCGATAGTACAATAATTGCACAAGCACACCGAAATAAAGTTGTTAGGCCCAAAGACTTGGCACATGTTTCTCTATGTATGTCGACGCGCTGAATCCGAAACTGACGCCAGCTTTCCGCCACCATCCTCCATTTGTTTTAAATCGCAAAAACCCACCGAGAAATTGTAGATTGTAAATTTCACGGCGGTTTTTCGCGATTTAAAAAAACTGGATTGCGGCGGCGCAATACCGACTTCAGATTCGGATCCAGCGCTGCGAAATACATAGAGAAACATGTGCCAAGTCTTTGGGTCCCACAACTTTATTTCGGTGTGCTTGTGCAATTATTCTACTATACATTTGCTCGTTGAAAACGAGAGGCGCTATAATAAAAACTAATAGTTACAATTTGTTCATATTTTTTAGAAAATATTGAAATGGTCTTAGAAGCTTCGTGTTCATGTCAAGTGCTCGCAAAAATGAAAAGAACCGTTACAAATTTTAGGGATCACTACATCACTCTTGTCAATTAGGAAATATCATATCCTTTTTGTGAAACTTGTGTGTATAGTGTAGGAACTAGTTTGCTTCATACGGACAGAGACACGTTAATAAACCTTTTTCAGTACCAGGAATTCCACAGAGGAGTATTTGTGTCAAAATCTCGACATCGATTGGATCGGCTAAACCACGGAAAATCAGAGCAGCTGGTCGGTATTATTCTCCTTCGGACAAAATTATACTCTATTTAGAGTCGAAAATCTTGCCACCGTTGGCTCATACCCGAGGACCTCCGGGTCAGACGCACTGAAGTGACATCGGCTGATGCCCTGAGCCACCTAATTCGGTTGAATGTACTGCGGTTAGGGTAGGTAGTATCGAGAAAATAAAAACTAGCACAGTGGAACTCGAAACTACTCACCTTCCGTCACGTTAGAAGTTTCTCACCAGCAGTCTGATCTCTTCTTGAGCCACCAGCAGTCTGAGCATTTATCTTTTACTTCAAAACCCTCTTATCCAATGTCACTTGTTCTGTATGTATCCTTGTAATTGATAACAATACAATACACCCTTGTAAAAAACTCCCCCTAAAAAACAAACTATTCTTATTTAACGTTATTACCGAACAGAGGGGTATAACCGTGTAATTAAATCGCGTAGAATATCAAGTTTACTTTCATATATAGTTGCAGATTCTACAGGCTCTGAACTGGTGGTGTAGAATCGAAAAGCGCCGAACCAGCAAAAATGTAGTAGAATGTTCAAGAAGATTTCATCTAGAAAACAGTGTGAGGATAGTTTCTTTGAGGCCCTCAGTCTCAATATTGTAGTTTTTAAGGTCCTAGAACGCTTCATTTAGAAATTTCATGATATAGATTAAAAAACAAAAAAAAAGCGTTTGAGTGTTGCGGGTTGCATTTGACGTTAATGTATATATGCGTTTTTAAAAACAAATCCTTCTTCATATTTTTAAAGTCAAAGTGCAATTTGTCACGTCTCCGTGAAATTCTCCTTCTTTAGAGAACTCATGAATAAAGAATGGTTGCGTGTGAGATCCGCAAAAGATAGATATACAACTGAAATAATACAGGACACGATTATCATTCTTTGTCACTACATCGCGCCTGGAGCTGATTGTTCTTTCCAGGGAAAATTCTGTGAGTGAGAAGACTCAGTGAGATGGCAGATATTTTTCTGGTACACATTTGCTCATCAGATAGTACTATCACGTTTTTTTTATATCTTGTGTGTAGTGTGTGATAACATTGTAGACTGATCGATTTGCACGAAGTCTACAATATCAATTGAGGTATTTTGTATATTCCGATATTTTGCAGTTATTTACCGGGAGCGGTAGCTTAGTCCATCAACTGATGTCACTGCAGCGCCTCTGACTGGGGGGTCCTAGGTGCGAGTCTTGACGGTGCCAGGATTTTCGACACTAGCTTTCCAATTAGGTCGAATTCAGTCACTGTCTGGAGGAGAATTCTATCGGCCGGCTGCTCTGATCGGTAGTTTTCCGTGGTTTCTCCGATCAACACCAGGCGTATGCCGGAGCAGTACCCTACCAAACGGGCCACGTACCGCGCGCGATATCTCCTTCCTCTTCCTTGTCCTATCCTCTCCCCTTACACACACACACTAACATGCACAACACTACCACATATTCTGGGAGGCTGGTCGGGAGTTTAAAGCTTGTCCCGGCTGGGGCGGTGCCCCGCTGGTGGGAGAGTCCTGGTTAGGGGGAAACGCCACTAGCCGACGGTAGGTCGGCGCCTGATCTCGCCATCCAGCGGGGGGAAATCATCGCCATCTTCCAAGAAAAAACATGCACTACACTAACGGGACTAATGACCAAAGCAGTTGACGCGCCCGGAAACACGAAAAAAATCAAACAATCAATCGCAGTTATTTCTACTTCTATTTTTATTCTCTTGGCGACCGACAGGCTTAGGTGGCTCAGGGCATCAATTGATATCACTGCAGTGTCTCTGACTGAGAGGTTCTGTTGTTCGCACTCGGGTCGTGTGAACAACATTTAAATCAGGATCTGCCGACTTATTCGTGTCTATATTGAGGTTTGAGGCAAGTAGTTGATCCATTTGGAGTTACTCAATTTGAGTTGGACTTGAATTCTCACGCCATGTCATACTCGCTTGCCCTAAATTCCCCAGCTGTCGGAAGACCAGTTTGGTGTTTAAAGCCTGTCGTGGGGCGGTTCCCCAGTGGAGATACTTGGTTCGGAAAAATTCCCTTGTAGGTCAGCGCCGCCTCAGTTTGGAGCTTACAAAGAGTTTGTTGCAGCTGGGGCGGTGCCCCACTGGCAGGAGATACCTGGTTGGGGAAAATCCCATGGTCAGAGTCGTATCTCTATTCTGAGCTTAAAAAGAGCTTGTTGCAGTTGGGGGTGGAGCCTTATTGGGGGAGATACCTGGTTGGGGAAAACCCCATGGTTATAGCCATATATTAGTTCAGAGCTTAGAAAGAGCTTGTTGCAGCTGGAACAGTGCCTCATCGTGGGAGATACCTGGATGGGGAAAGTTCCCATGTAGTTCGGCGCCGTTTCTCGTCACCCGGCAAGAGATCACCGCCCCCGCCCGTCAACAGCATGCACTACATTTACGGTACTAATGATCTTAGCGGTTGAGGCCCGCGGAAACACCAATCAATCAGTCAGGTCACCTCGTGCCGCTGCCACCGCCGCCTCCGTTAGAAGCGCTGCCGTCGCTGGCGCCACCCACGCCCCTGGTGGCGGGAATACGCGTTCTGCGGATCATCGCCACGAGAAGGGGTTCTTCCGCGGAGACCTCGCGCCTGCCGCCTGCTGCCGCGCCACCCGTCTCTGACGAACACACAGGAGCTAGAACAGCTAGGGGTGCCAAAGTTGTTCATGTAAAAGGAAGGACACCGATAAGAGAAAAAAACAAAACAAAAAAAGAACGCATCAACTCATTTAATTTATTACATATTTAATTTAGACCAACATCAGCTCTATTCTTTTCGTCTCTCCATTTACGATTCGAGTGAAAAGATTCGTTCACAAAATGCAGATGAAGATTGAGTGTCTCTTTTTTTTATTTTAGTCGCTGTACAGAGGCACTATCACGCATCTGTGTCAGCGTTTAGAAAAAGGATATTCATGTTTTCTATCCTAAATTAAACAATAAACGATACAACGTAGCAGATGTTAGTCGTATGGTAAAATAAATGGCAATGAATGTTAAAAATGAACTAAAAGGAGGACATTTAAAATACAACGAAGGGTGAGAGCACAATTGACGTCAATGCAGGACTGTCCTCCCAAAAGGTCCCCGTAAATGTTAAAAAATTACTAAAAAGGAGGACGAGAGGACAATTGACGTCAATGCAGGACTGTCCTCACAAAAGGTCCCCGTAAATGTTAAAAATTTACTAAAAGGAGGACATTTAAAATACAAAGAAGGACGATAGGACAATTGACGTCAATAGAGGACTGTCCTCCCAAATGGAGGACGGTTGGCAATCCTAGGAACAGCGGAATTACGCCTCGTCACCACTCCTTTTAAAAAGGTCACAATACTTTTAAAAAATAACAATATAAGATACGTTAACCCGTTTCTTAAAATTCTTTAATGACAATATTATTCAAACTCCCAAATTTGTACCAAGGAAGGACATTTCTTACCTGGAATCCAGGAACTCACATGCAGATTTGGCAACGTCAATACATGTTTAATGTTGTTGGGGGCTGGGTCATGACGTACGGTGTGGACACGAGTTAGTGGCTGTATAACCTGTGGAAAGCAGTAAAAGATCATCAGAGCAATTGTCAGATCATCAAAGCAATTGTCGTATCATCAGAGCAATTTTTGGATCATCAGAGCAATTGTCGGATCATCAGAGCAATTGTCGGATCATCAGAGCAATTGTCGGATTATCAGAGCAATTGTCGGATCATGAGAGCAATTGTCGGATCATGAGAGCAATTGTCGGATCATGACAGCAATTGTCGGATCATGAGAGCAATTGTCGTATCATGAGAGCAATTGTCGTATCATGAGAGCAATTGTCGGATCATGAGAGCAATTGTCGGATCATGAGAGCAATTGTCGGATCATCAGAGCAATTATCAATTCTTCTTCATTTATAAGTTCCTTTCTTGTTTGTTGCAGTCGATTGTCAATGACATTTAGATACCCAGAGAACGCCAATTGGAGGCCCGGGAGCAGTGGCTCAGTGCATCAACTGATGTCACTGCAGCGCCTCTGACTTGGAGGTCCTAGGGAGGTCTAGGTTCGAGTCCGGCGGCAGAATTTTCGCCACTAGCTTTTCAGCTTGATCGCATTCAGTCGCTGTCTGGAGGAGAATTCTAGCGGCCGACTGCTCTGATCGGTAGTTTTCCGTGGTTTCTCCGATCAACATGAGGCGAATACCGGAGCAGTACTCTAACAAACGGGCCACGGACCGCGCGCGATCTTTCATTCCACTTCCTTGTCCTATCCTCTCCCCTTACTCACACACACTTACTCTAACATGCACTACACTACCACATATTTCGGGAGACCAGTTGGGGACATAGAACTTGTCCTGGCTGGAGCGGTACCTGGTTGGGGAAACCGTGTTAGCCGACAGTTGGTCGGCGCCGGATCGGGCCATTCAGCGGGGGAAGACCTCCGCCACCTCCCGAGCAAAAGCACGCACTACACTTACGGGACTAATGACCAGTAGTTGACGCGCCCGGAACCACTAACAATCTATCAGTCAGTCTGAAGCAGGAGCGACCACACGACCACGTGCCTTGACCTCCCGAGCAAAAACACGTACTACACTTATGGGACGAATGACCACCGTAGTTGAGGTGCCCGAAATCACTAACAATGAATCAACCAATGGGAGAGGCAATGGGTGGACCCACAATTGTTTTCTTCCGAGGGCTTTTTCCAGCTTCAGGGAATGCCGATTTTCGTCTATCAGCGCAGGTTATCCGCTGTGTCCCTCATGGGAACACATGTTAACCTTCACACTTCACACTGGCACACTTGCAGGCTCCTCGGTGTGTGGTCTGGCCAGCAGACTCACAAGGCCTTCCACGACAACACGAAAGGGACAGACAACCATGCCCACGGCGAGACTCGAACCCACGACTCTTCCGACAGAGGCGCGGAGTCGCAACCCGCTCTATCCAGGTCGGCTAACGGTGGACCCACAATGAATTGCAATACTTGTAGGAAAGTGTATCGCTCATGAAACTGCAAAATGTCGTGGCCAACAATAACTAAATTTTACAGTGCAGCTAAAAAACAGGATTTATTTATTTATTTATTTATTTATTTTTTCTTTCTTTCTTTCTTTCTTTCTTTCTTTCTTTCTTTCTTTCTTTCTTTCTTTCTTTCTTTCTTTCTTTCTTTCTTTCTTTCTTTCTTTCTTTATTTATTTATTTATTTATTTATTTATTTATTTATTTATTACAGGTTGTACAAATACAAATAATGTAAAACATTATTTCGCAGAGGACAAAGTCCTGTACGCGAACCTGCAGTGACTAAACATACATTGGTGATCGAAAAATTAATGTTCAATATTAGGAAAAGAAAAGAAGAAAGGAAAAAAGTACTATTATAGTTTTATTTTTATGAATTATAATTGTGTTTATTAAATGAAACCAAACTATGCCATGCTTGGCCACTATATAGGTTGATAATGACCTTACAATTTCTTCATGAAGTTGGCTAATCCAACTTCTGAGTGGCTTTATATACTTTGGTTTGGTCATATCGCACAACGACACGGAACCAGGGCGCACTCGGGGCGCCCTAATCTGCACTGAGGAGCTCGTCTTCACAGTCCATTGCATTTTGAGGTTACGTACAGAAGTTCTGAATGTTCATTTGGAGTTGTGGTAAAATTGTGAAGGCAATTGAGAATCTTCTCACACATAGATACTTCGAATTATGGATTATATAATGTATTACAAGAAATGCCTTAAAATAATTTTTGTGATTTATGTGAAGTTCGGAAAATCAGTTTGTGTTTTCCGAAAATTCAATCTTGAATAACGTCATGTTAACAAAGTCATTGCTGTTTAGTAACCGAAGGGTAGGTACGTCCCAATTTGGAAACTCTAATGAAGTAAAAATAAAAATAGTGACGAATGCCCTTACAAAATCATTCTAACGTACCAAGAAATGTTTCTCGCGTGCTCATACTTATACCAGCGAAAATTCTCGTGGTAATGTTTATTGTAATGTAAATTGGTCTCGTGGTCTCGTGGTAATGTAAATTGTTAAGAAGTAAGAATTACCAAAAGGCTTCATAACAATTACAACAACAATCATAATTCAAAATTATTATTTTTGGAGTTCCATCAGTGTGACAAAGTACAGCTATCTATAATCTCACTACGTAGCGCACACGCACTGACTCAGTTCCGGAATCCGTTTCATTCGTGGCTGCCCTTCACGCGTGTGGGGCAGCACTGTTGCGGAGCGATGACGTTTCTGCCCTGCACTAGGGTGGGTTTCAGTGCAACGACTGGAAAACGCTATAAGACTTACGGGCAGCCGCACAGCCATCGCGAAGGGATTCCAAATCTCCTTTGGAGAGCCAACGCCACGATGACGCATGCAGACGAACAGCTGTTGTTTGGAAACTGCCCCCATTGTTGACTCCACGGAGTACTCTATTGAGCATTCTGTTGAAAACAACCGCATATTATTCAGACGGGATTCGTATGCAATCACTAGGGGGCGGATTTTGATGACCTAAACTATCGACAAAAATGATCAATAAAATGCTCTTAAAACGCTTTAAAAATGCCCTAAAATCAAAGAAAAATGACATAAAAAATATGATCAAAAATAGTTCGGATGAACAACTCCAGATATTGGATACGTTACTGATATAGTCGAGGCTTCTTCCATTTGTTCGAGTGAACTCCATTTCATTTGTTCGAGTTCGAAGCTTGAAAACTTGGTTTGGACTGTCCTTTTCCAGGAAATCTCTGTCTTTAGTTACAAATCCAAGCGAACAAATCGAATAGGCTACTGAGTAATTCTGTGGAGAACATTTGTTGCATCTCATAAATATTATTTGAAATTACCATTAAAAATGACATTAAAATTGATCAAATCAGCAAAAAATGCATGAAAAATTATGGAACAAAAGTAAAAAATGATTTATTAGGCAAATTTGTCAAAAAATACAAAATAATGACTATAAAAATGGATCATTTCCTTTTGTCATAACATCAAATGAATTTCTAAACCAAACGGCATTGTTCTAAAGTGAAAAGAAAACTAGAGGTGCTACAGAATGACACAGACTTTCTCGTAGTAAAGTTTTCTAATTTCCTTGGTGTGTACTGGTACTATACAGTCTTGCCCTTCCTTCTTGCCAGCTGCCATCTATCGCCGCCCAAAGTTTGCTTTTTCTTTTTTTAACTTTTCTCAACTTTTCGGTTTCCAAATAGTAGAACCGAAATATTATTTTAAGAATATAAAAGACGACTAAAACCTCGATCTAAAGAGCAATTTTCATTCAAAAATTTGGAGCCGTCTTTAAGAAAACGGCGATAATTGTTACTGTAAATGGGAAATTTGAAGCTATTTTACACAGGAATCTATTGTGGTTTTGAAAAACATTATTTGAAATAATTTAAAGAACTTTCACTCACAAATTCAATAGTGTATACAAATAGATGGATATATGCAAATTAACGGCGTGAGAGATATTTCAAAACAATTACAATTGTGTAATTTTTGAAAAAATAAAAGAATATACCAAAAAGAATTGTACCTTAAACAGTGCAATTAGCACTATACATTGGAAAAGATGGATGAAAAAATTTGGAGCTATTTTTGAGAAAAATTACGTTTGAGCGTTGTTGAAAATGCATAAGTTTGCGCTCATTTTAACATAAAACTGTTGAGTTTTCGAGAAAGTTTACTTCACATTATTTAAAGCACATCTAGTCACAAGTACAATAACGTAAAGAAATCGCCTCTAATGTTAATATTACTTTAAGATTGTTTTGTGTTTCCGAGCGCGTCAACTTCTATGGTCATTAGTGCCATAAGTATTGTGCATGTTTTTATCACGGGAGATGGCAGTTTACTCCTCCCGGTGGATGGCGAGATTTGGCGTTAACGTTCATTAGGGTAGTTCATGTTCTTATCATGTTCACTTGTGTGGTAAGGTAGTTCATATTCTTATCATGTACACTTCTGTGGTAGAGTAGTTCATGTTCTCATCATGTTCACTTGTGTGGTAGGGTAGTTCATGTTCTTATGATGTTCACTTGTGTGGTAGATTAGTTCATGTTCTTATCATGTTCACTTGTGTGGTAGGGTAGTTCAAGTGTGTGTGTAAGTAATGAGTTAGAATAGGACAAGGAAAGAGAAGAAAATATCGCACGCGGTCCGTGATCCATTTGTCAAGGTATTGCTGGTATTGGTAAAAAACACGAAAAACGACCGATCAGATCAGTCGGCCTCAAGAACTCTCCTCCAGTTCTGATGAGTTGATTTGCAGGTGGCGAGTGGTCAGCATGCCAGAGATGATCAACGAGAGGCGAGGTCCATTAGCAGCTACCAAGACGATGAGAAACGATGCCGTAAGAAGAGCGGACTCTCAAAAGGTAATTAAGCGTCCATTAATTAGATGAAGAAATAATGGAAGTCATAAGATAAGATAAATTTATTTAAACTGCAATTGGGTGTAACCCGGTGGCAGTTAATTACATAAATAATATAAAAAATGTCATGCAAATAATATAATAATAATAATGCTAAAATAATAATAACAATAACAATATAGAACTGACCGGTAGCGCTAGCTCAGTGCATCAACTGATGTCACTGCAGCGCCTCTAACCGGGAGGTCCTAGGTTCGAGTCCTGACGGCGGCAGGATTTTCGACACTAGCTTTTCAGCTAGGTCGAATTCAGACGCTGTCTGGAGGAGAATTCTAGCGGCCGGCTGCTCTGATCTCTCTGATCTCTGTTTTCCGTGGTTTCTCCGATCAACACTAGGCGAATGCCGGAGCAGTACCCTACCAAACGGGCCACGGATCGCGCGCGATCTGTCCTTTCTCTTCCTTGTCCTATCCTTTCCCCTTACACACACACTTACACTAACATGCACTACACTACCACATATTCCGGGAGACCGGTCGGGAGCTTAGAGCTTGTCCCGACTGGGGCGGTGCCCCGTTGGTGGGAGAGTCCTGGTTAGGGGGAAACCCCATTAGCCGACGGTAGGTCGGCGCCGGATCTCGCCATCCGGCGGGGGAAGATCACCGCCATCTCCCGAGAAAAAAAACATGCACTACACTCACGGGACTAATGACCTAAGCAGTTGACGCGCCCGGAAACACGAAAAAATCAAATCAAATCAATATAGAACTGATTATTCTTAAAACATTATTTTGTAATGTTTTAAGAAAAGAAGAGAAACTATCATCTAAAGCCCACTTTCATGAAGAAAAAGAAAAGAAACTATCATCTAAAGCCGCACTGAGTGTTTATACTATTAAGACCGCACTGCACTGTCCTTCACTTCGCGCCAAATATTGAAAATATCTAAATGCATATTAAAGTCAAAGAAGTTAGGTTAAAGTACATACGCGGTTTATTTCACGTCTACAACGCGATCGATGCATACCATCTCCTAAGGTAAATGAGTCGCAGCTTATTATTGGCCAGTAAGTAGGAACGGTAAGAAAAAAACGGATAGAAAAAGCGATATGTTTTTTGATACGCGGCCCTGATTGAGGCATTTTATACAGTAAACCTTATGGGTTGTAATTTCATGAGTGGAATAGACTCAGTAATCTGTTACGACAATCTTATTACCTTTCAATGCGTTTGGAACTTGTGTCACTTGTTAGAATGTTTTTCACCAAATTGAAGAAGAAATATTAACATTTGTGTCTTCTCATGTCTTTTGTTACAGAGCAGGTGGTGCACTCCGCATGTAAGAGGCCTTCTGACCCCGAGTTGCAAGAAAGGGTTGAGGTAAGTAACGAATTTTCTCAGACCCTGATGCAACGATTTGTGCAACCGCCACTTCTTAAAAAAAAGAAATTTAGACAGTTACAACTACAATCAATTCTTTATTTGCCTGTATAGTGTGCTAAAAGTTCAATTTTTAGCACAAGTGCTAAAAGTTTGATTGATTGATTTTTTCGTGTTTCCGGGCGCGTCAACTGGTTTGGTCATTAGTCCCGTTAGTGTAGTGCATGTTGTTTCGCGGGAGATGGCGGTGATCTTCCCCCGCTGGATGACGAGATCCGGCGCCGACCTACCGTCAGCTAGTGGGGTTTCCCCCCTAACCAGGACTCTCCCACCAGCGGGGCACCGCCCCAGCCGGGAAAAGCTCTAAGCTCCCGACCGGTCTCCCGGAATATGTGATAGTGAAGTGCATCTTAGTGTGTGTGTGAGTAAGGGGAGAGGATAGGACAAGGAAGAGGAAGGACAGATGGCGCGCGGTTCGTGCCCCGTTTGATAGGGTCCTCTCCGGCATTCGCCTGGCGTTGATCGGAGAAACCACGGAAAACTACCGATCAGGGCAGCCGGCCGCTCCAGACAGCGACTGAACTCGACCCTGCTGAAAAGCTAGTGTCGAAAATCCTGCCGCCGTCAGGACTCGAACCTAGGACCTCCCGGTCAGAGGCGCTGCAGGGACATCAGTTGATGCACTGAGCTACCGCTACCGGTCTCAAGTGCTAAAAGTGAAACGCTGCTCAAGTGCTCAGATAAATCTGTGAATGAAACAAAGAAAACAAAATACTTTCATTTGACCGCATCACCACATCACATACTAAATACATCTTAAATGATTTTCATACTTGAATAAAATAAATTAAAAGACAGTAAGGTTGTCTAAAAAAAGTACATGACACACATTTTTTCTGATACGTTAAAGCTTGTTATTGCCTTCTAAACGGAGCTCGAGAAACACAGCATAACTTACTGGATCGGAAGGATCGTTATGAGGGAAATATGAAAACAGTTGAATGGTGCTACATGTTCTCTTATGAAGAGAATCATGAGAGAGTGAATTACGAATGGGAATTATGGGAGGGAAATAGGAAAAGACAAACCGAGTCAAGTTAACATCTAGTTAATTAGTAAATCAATCAATCTGAATCAATAAAATTAGGTAAAAAATAAAAATTACCTATGTACCACGGGCGTTATCTGGTTCTAATGTGACAGAATACCTGAGGGCCAAAGGCCCTAGGGCATTTTGTGGCTTCTCGATCATAACGCTCTTGGTACATAAATAACTTTTATTTTCCTCATAGGACTACGCCACTCAGCCTATCAACCTTATGTCGTAATATTTGTACTCGCCAAATAAAAGATCGTAAATTTACGTTACAAAGTCAAAGATTACCACTCGTTTCATAAATAACTTTTTTATTTTTTTACCCTTTATTATTTTACCCGTATATGGTCATTAACGACTACATAGAAAGGAATTCGGAAACACGGAAAAGCAATCCATCAATCAAAACTGGTGACTTTTATAATTGACACGTAAAGATAATTGGGCAGGGTATTTACATGTTTATTTAGTCAAAAAGAGTAAAAAACTGTATGTGACGTATGGGGGAGAAAATCAGTCAAGGGGAAGTTGCCCCTACTCGCAGCAGCGCTGGGCTTCGCAGACAGGCAAATAGCTCGTGCGGGAGCAGTTTAACACGACTGCTTTACCATCGCAACAAGGAGATTGTATTTTAATAGACTTTGTGGTTGCAGAATTCTCTGGTGCACAAAATCTAGGAATACAAATATACGATAAATCAGTTACTTTAGGTCCCGTTTAGGTTTATTTTCCGTGCTTAATAACAATAATGCTTCAGTAGCATTGCCTTTAATTAACCATTTGTGTTGTGCCAATACTACATAATTTCCGCTCATGCTGCTGAGTATCAGCATATTTTTATTAAATTATTTTCGTAGAATGTGTGTATGAGTGCAATTTATTATTTTCGCTCACCTAGAAATAGTATCCTTGAATCATTAGTGAAATCGTAAAATCGTATAAAAATATTCCAACAGCCTAGATTCACTATAACATGCCATACACAGAACTCTGAAACATAGGATCAAAAATTGCACTCTATTAATATTTTCCGTTTGCAATGCGAATAAAATCTACGAGAAAAAATAAATGACAAACATTTTTGTCGCCGATTGTATTTGACAAAAAGATAACTGCAACTGTATTATTTTGCATCAATATCGAGACTCAGAACATTAGTGTCTCCAATAACTTGGACTCTTAGAAAACGCTTTTCAACAAAAACCTCATATGTTGCGAGGTTCGGAAGTGTGATAAGATAATCTAACCAAGAACTTAGAGCGTGCGGATATGCTGATTGTGAAGTTTTCAAGCTGACGGCTTCAGGCGTTTAAGATAAAACATTCAACAAAGCGACTTACGTTCACTAAAACGTTCACACATTTTCCACTTCGTTAATAAAAAACTCACGAAATCTCAGTACGAAAAACTGATTTTGAAGAGTGTATGAGAGTGAAGTTGTTACGTAATCTTCATAGGTAGAATATTCAATAAAGAAACTTAAATTCGCTGGAAATCTTTAAAACTTCCATAAACTCTGATACAAAATTTAAAAAATCATGATATCTCAGTAGGAAAAAAGTATTAAGGAAGTATAGAGTGATTCCGGGGTCATCACCTACCATGATCATTAGTTCCAAAAGTATTTTGAATGATATATCCTGGGTTTCTTTCCCGCTGGAATGTGCACTTCAGTGCCCGAGTTTATACTCCGATTTAAACACAGAGGCACTTCAAGGTCACTAGCTGGATGGAGAAGGGGCATTTTCATCCAATTGGGATCTTCGATATGATATAAATTTTCAGGTATTGGATCTCCCGACGTGATATTAATGTCCTCCTCCCCTTCCAGCTCGTTACCTTGAAGTGCCACTATGTGTAAATCGGAGTATAAGTGCAGGAGCATTTTCCTTCTCCAGGTATTCCCTCCAACGCGGCACCACCCCAGTCCATACAAGCTTTCAACTTCCGACTGGTATCAGACTTTTGTGATAGTGTAGTACATGTAAGTGTACATCTTATTTTGTATTTTATTTATATTTTATTTATATTTTTTCTTCATTTTGTAGACTGATGATGACTGCAAAGGCGTCAAAAGCCCACAATCTCAATAAAAAGTCTTAAGTTGACGGTGATGACCTCTTTTGTTTCTTTAGCAATAACAGTAACACATAGATTGCATGCAATCTCTGGCGATCCCTCTGAGAGGATGTTCAAAGCAGTTGCCAGCCTTGTTTGTTTTTTTTTAATTGGGAAGGGATTAGGACAGTGTTAGGGTTTTAGGACACTTCTCAGGGGTTGAACTAGTCTATGTTAAGCAGTGAAGCTCGTTTTGTCGGAATAAATTGCACATAAGATTGCCCGGAAATCGAACCCGGACCTCCTTGTGAAAGGCAATCGACTTTCGCTCTGAGTCACGAGTTGGCTGGAAGTAGATTATTCCTTAGCAAAACAAGAGTAAGCAGTTGCTAAAAACTTGAAGAACAAACATCTTATAACAGAACCATGCTCGATGTGGATTTTCTGGTGCGAGTATTGGAAACATTTTTAATACAAAAACTAGAAATATTGTGGACACTACAAATCAATGTATTAAGACTTCTCAAAAATCTCTTTAAATATCTTGAGGTTTCAGTACATACAACCAGCTTAAGTGGCTCAGGACATCTATTGAAGTCACAGCAGTTCGTGTCCTGACGGCGGCAGGATTTTCGACACTAGCTTGTGCGCTAGGTGGAGTTCAGACACTGTCTGGAGGAGAATACGAGCGGCCGGCTGCTCTGATCGGTAGTATTTCGTAGTTTCTCCGATTAACACCAGGCAAAAGCCGGAGCAGTGCCCTAAGAAATCGGCCACGGACTGCGCGCGATCTTTCGTTCCTATTCTTTGTTCTATTCTTACCCTTTACAATCACTTACACACACTTACACTTACGTGCACTACACTACCACACAAGTCGGGAGCTTAGAGCTTGTCCCGGCTGGGGAGGTGCCCCACTGAGGGAAAACCCCAACCAAGTATCGTATCAGCCAGGTAGGTCAGCCCCGGATCTCATCATTCAGCAGGGGAAAATCACTACCACCTCCCGAGAAAAAGCATGCAGTATACTTACGGGACTAATTACATTAGCACTTGACGCGCCGAAAATCACTAATCAATCAAACAAACAAACAAACAACTTTACTGGGATGTGAGGAGAAAGGGTTTTCATGCAAGAGATATTTGTACACGTTTTACGACAAGAAATCAATAATGTGCGTAATAGGAATTTTGACTTTACTTGAATAAATTTGATAAGCCTATTTATACAAAAAACTGCAATATAATATTGAAAATAATTCTTATCGTGGAAATTATATATCAGTCTTCATTTACTTCGTACAAATAACTCAGGGACTCTTAAAATCTTCGCTATACCCCTTAATGTAACAGATAAAATTGATATATTGGAATAACTTCCAGATTTACCCTTTGAATTCAAGATTTGCTGCTCTAGCACAAATGCGTTAAGTTTAATTTTCAGGTTCTTTTAGAAAAATGTGTTGAGGAAAATATTGCGGTCAGCATTAGTCATGTTTACCAGTAGTCGGTCGTGTTCGTTATTTTAGTCCACGAAAACAGGAAGAGGTGGTACGCAAACGGAACAGTACGAAGGTTAATTTTCAAATACACAATGCGTCTTCCAGGAAAAAACGACCGAGTTTTAGTATGAAAGTAGAAGAAAATTTACTGGGAGCGGTAGCTCAGCAGGGGAAAGCATCAACCGCATCAACTGATGTCACTGCAGCGCCTCTGACCGGGGAGGTTCTAGGTTCCCACTCCCCACGGCGGCAGGATTTTCGACACTAGCTATTCAGCTAGGTCGAATTCAGACGCTGTCTGGAGGAGAATTCTAGCGGCCGGCTGTTCTGATCGGTAGTTTTCTGTGGTTTCTCCGATCAACACCAGGCGAATGCCGGAGCAGTACTCTACCAAACGGGCCACGGACCGCGCGCGATCTTTCCTTCCTCTTCCTTGTCATATCCTCTCCCCTTACACACACACTTACACTAACATGCACTGCACTACCACATATTCCGAGAGATCGGTCAGAAGGTTAGAGCTTGTCCCGGCTGGGGCGGTGCCCTGCTGGAGGGAGAGTCTTGGTTACGGGGAAACCCCGCTAGCCGACGGTAGGTCGGCGCCGGATCTCGCCATCCAGCGGGGGGGGGGAAGATCACCGCCATCCCCAGCGAAACAAAAAAACATGCACTACACTAACGGTACTAATGACCAATGCAGTTGACGCGCCCGGAAACACGAAAAATCAATCAATAGAAGAAAATTTTCTTTAAGTTCACAAACGATTATAATTTGTTTTTTTGCGATTTAAGAAACACCTTTTAAATTAAGGTTTCGTCACTATTAACCGTTTAAAATCATTATTAATTTATATTGTTATTTCTATTATTGTTATTATTAATAATTATATCAAAGTTATTATTATAAAAACGCAATATAAAACAAAAGGAGCGAAATTGTTTGTACTTAGGTTTACCAACCTTCCTCTAATTGGAGGATAGTCCTGCATTGACGTCAATTGTTTCTTCGTCCTCCTTCGTATTTTAAATATCAAATTTTTAATAATAAATATTAAAGACAGTAAATATTGAAATAATGTTAAAAAAGTCGCCTTCTGTACCGCGGGCCTGAGGTATAGCCCTTGATATAACTCAAAATTTGAAACTATTTTAACGAGAAAAAAGTGGTCGTAACTAAATGCATGTAGCAATAGTTACTAAATATACAAAATTCTTCGATTATTTTGCAATTTATTTTGGGGTTCGGCGTTGATCCCCCCGCCTTCCTTTGGGTTGTCTTGGTACTGGAATGGTATTTGTAACTGACTGTTAATAATATGAATCATTTCATTCTTAATATTTATTTATTTATTTATTTATTTACGTCAAAAAAAACAGTTAAAAACTGCGTATGACGGGCTATGGGGAAAAGTGAATTGTGTGCACATTTTCAAAATTCTGTGATCCCTACACTAAATCATATACTACTTAAGTTTTGAATTTTGAAAGGGAGAAAAAAAACAAAAAAACTCCCATGTAATAAAATCGATTTTCAAGGATAAATAAGCAATAAATTTTGAATTTTGAAAGGGAGAAAAAAAAACAAAAAAACTCCCATGTAATAAAATCGATTTTCAAGGATAAATAAGCAATAAATTTTGAATTTTGAAAGGGAGAAAAAAAACAAAAAAACTCCCATGTAATAAAATCTATTTTCAAGGATAATATTATTGAGACTAAGTAAGTTTTCTATACCGTTTCAACTTCAAATTGATAACAAGCACGTTCAACCCAGCAAATTGGGCACACATATTGGCTTAAGCACGATCAAGTTGTGAACGTTCAGATTCGGTCTACATCACAGCTGTGTTAACAACGCTAGTGGTTAAATCGTAGATAGAATTTTCACAAAAATTGATATTCCTTGATTGAATGGACGGCGTCTTGGGCTCAAAATGGATATTTTAATTTGCGGGGAGGGGGGATTTTGAATAAGCCTCCATTTCTTTTTCATTTTTTTCTCTCAGAAACGGGTCTAAGTTAATGGACTACATTGCTTATTGAATGGAGATAATTACACTTATGAAAATGGCCGTCCGAAATATGTTTCTAAAAGTACGTATTTTGGTCTGAATTTTTTTCCTTTTTCGAAAATTGCAAAAGTCAAACATGTTTTCGACGTCTTCCCACAACCACAATATGGAAGATACAGATTTTTCTTCTAAGCGGAATTTGTTCAGAGTTAGATCTTAAACGAGGTCATGTTGAATTTTTAAAAAATATGAATAGTTTTTCGTTAAAATATGAATAGTTTACAAACATGGTATTCACAACGTCTCCATTTTTTATTTTTTTCCTGTGTTTCGAAGGACGGTTCGAAATCAGGTGTTCTTTCCATTTTCGCCGAAACTCCTTCTAAATGTTAGTGCTTAAACTTAAGACTGTTATCACATTGGATATTTTTCTCCATTATATCAAGAAGAAAATTGGAGAAATTTTTCCAAAATTGATATTTCCCGATCGATTTGAAGCAACTCGAGGCCCTGCGAATTTGAAATGGAAATTTAGGTTTTTAAACGTTCTTTACACGAAATCTCAACATTTTCAAATTTTTCTCAAAAAAGGCTCCAAATTTTTCAACTTAACTGTGTTATCAGATTGCGTAAATAACGCTTAAGAGAATGTTACAGGTCTCAATTTCATCCCATTTTCTTCTCATTTTCGAAATCCCTTACGATTTTCGAAAATTACACAAGTTAATTTTTTTCGGAGTGTTCCGAAATCAATACAAAATCAAAATATTAACGATAAGAGATTTTTCTTTAATAAAATCGGTTGATTTATTTAATGAAATCTTGTAAACATTGTTTCTACAATCGCTCTTAATATTATCTTTAAACTTTAATTAGATCAAAGGATGCTTAAAAATGGTGCAAGTATAATTTTCATTGTACTCTCTGCATTTTCTAAAATTGCGTAAGTAAGAAATAATGGGAGAGACTATTAGTTTTTTGAGCGTCGGCAAATGTGAACACAGCTGAGCGATTGCGTGGTGTGGCGACAAAGCGTACGGTGAGTTAACTCCAAGGATCTGAGTTCGTATCTCGGCGTAACGAAAAGCATTTGCTGGTTGAAAACACTTTTGCAGGTATATTATACTGTGAAAGTTACAAATAATATATATGAGCTATTATAGCACCACTAGTTAAAGAACTATTTTCTGTGCAGAATGGTTTTGAGTTTTATCACAAAATATTTTTTAAACATCTGAATAGTTTGTTCTTGTTTCAGGAATATAGCCTGTGCTACTTGGTGAATTTTTACCAGGTAAGTTGATTATCAGACTAGTTGATTTTAAAGAATTCAGTAATACCTTTATTCACTCTTTGACGTCATTCGTGACTTCATCTTATTTTCATTTGATTTTAATGTGTTTTATTCAAATGCAATACTGCAACTCTATAACAAGAAACATTGAGAAGAAAAACGTGCAAGATACGGATAACAACACACACACAACTGTTGTTGCTTCTTAACGTTCATTGTGAGGCAGAAAAACTGTTGCAGAAATAGTGGCAAGTCGGGAAAAGCCGGGCGAAATCGTGGAAAAGCCATTCCAAGGAAATTTTTAAAAGTATTGGACGAGGTACTCTAAGTGATATGAACAATTATAAATTCCTTTGGATTGTACACAATAGCATAAAACCAACAAATCCTTACTGATTGTTCAATACATCTAAACAAACAGTATATTTGTTTCTCAAAATAAATGTTAGAACTTGTTCAAACTCATAGACTGTGCGAAGGGCTGGGAAGAGCTAAATATGCAGGATAATTAAGAATATGCATAAATATTAGAATGCAGGTTAACGGGGCTTGGTCATAAGTAAACACGAACTATAAGTTAGTTGTTTGCCGACGTTTCGGAACATTTATTTCCATCCTCAGGACTGAATAAAATGAGGAAAGAAAACAACACACATTTACTATAATACTACCAAGAAACCACGTGTCATATAACAAAAATCCTGTCTGCATTTACAATATTTTGTGCAAACATCGTTGCATACCTTGTAACCACAACATGAAAACATAATTAATACACGTGCTGAATGCTCCTCCATTTTAGGCACCTCTCGGGGAGTGAGAGACCCACAATCCTCCTCACCACACCAACACACACCATGATGAATATGATACTAGTAGAGTGTTGTGCGGTGAGCCGAGAATTATATAAGTTGTGCCTGAGTGTGTATCATACATGTGTTCATCAATTCGTCAATTGATCGTTCAGAATTCTTCATGTTTCAACTTCCGGGAGAAGACAAAATATGCAAAAAGTAATCTTTATGAGGGTCGTTCTACGTTGAAACATACAAAATTTTAAAATACTAACAATGTTTCCAGAGCGATATATGTACCCAACCCCTTTAACTACGAAGCCTAACAAAAGTGTTCCCTTGTGCAGATGACGCCCAATGGTACGTTCATCTTCACTCCGTTTACCGACTGCAGCGCCGAGGCCCTGGCCAACACTGCCGCCTCAAATACGAGCCATGACGACCGAGTGACGCTGTGCCAAATGCAGGCCGTCACCTACGACTGCCAGAAAGGTACGAGGCGACACACTTCCCACGTTATACTTCGATTTTTACTTTTTCTACCCCCATTGTATGATTCTGTCATGTCATGGCCGCAGCCCGTTGCCTAATGATACTCATTATGATACAGATTTCATTAAGATACAGACCGGGAGCGGTAGCTCAGTGCATCAACGGATGTCACTGCAGCGCCTCTGACTGGGAGATCGTAGGTTCGAGTCCTGACGGCGACACTAGCTTTTCAGCTAGGTGGAATTCAGTCGCCGTCTGGAGGAGAATTCTAGCAGCCGGCTGCTCTGATCGGTAGTTTTCCGTGTTTTTTTTTTATCAACACCAGGCGAAAGCCGGAGTAGTACCCTACCAAACGGGCCAAGGACCGCGCGCGATCTTTCCTTCCTCTTTCTTGTCCTATCCTTTCCCCTTTCACACACACACTTACACTAACATGCACTACACTACCACATGTTCGCAGAGACTAGTCGGGAGCTTAGAGCTTATCCCGGCTGGGGCGGTGCCCCGCTGGTGGGAGACTCTTGGTTAGTGGAAACCCGCTAGCCTGAGGTGGATCGGCGCCGGATCTCGCCATCTAGTGGGGGAAGATCAACGCCATATCACGAGAAAAACATGCACTACACTAACGGGACTAATGACCGAAGTAAGTTGACGCGCCCGGAAACACGAAAAATCAATCAAACAAGTTGTGAGTCCAGGGACGAAGACGAAGAGCAAGCCACCGCGCAACCGTGAACACCAAGAGAAAGCGGCGTCAGATTTGAATGAAACTCCGAAGGGCAATGAAAAAAACACGCACTATACTAACTGGATTAATGACCTAAGCTGTTGACGCACCCGGAATCACTAACAACCAAGCATTAAGATACAGGTTCTTGACCAATCACAGAGAAGTTTACAAAGCAAGTATTGACACTTCATTAATCATTGAGAATCGTTCTAGTAAATGTTTCTTTCGATAGTGTACTGTGGCGGCACGTTATTATTACGTATTATAATAAAAATCATTTGTGAACAAAAGAGCTGTGTGTCGAGACACGCTGGGGCCACCACCGCCGCCACCACCACCGCCGCCGCCGCCGCCGCTGGCAGGTCCCCTCCGAAATCGCCCGTTTCTAAAGGGATTTACGACCCACAGCCGCGCGCTGACCGGTATCACCCTTATGAATGCTTCACTGTCCTCGGAGCCGATATTTTTCTTTAGGTGATTCCCCGGCCGGGAAGTACATGATCGTTTATTAACTCTGTTTATTGAAAAGAGTGTTTATGAAAACGGCCATTGCACACGTGCACACACTTAAAGATAGAGTGAGAGGGAAAAGGTCGAATTGACGGAAAATTTTGGAGAATCTGGACATCTGATTGGTGAAGAATAAACCACGACGCCATAGGTTTGGGCCAATCAGATCACAAATGACAGGGGAAGGGGTGATTTCGAAAGCAAGTAAGCAATTTGGGGAGGGGGAACCAAAGGGCTCGTACGCACGGAGCAAAAATCCAAAAGACACTCTCGATTTGATTTTCGGCCGAGGAGTTTCACGAGAGGCTCACGCACAGAAAGGAATGGCTTCTCGATTTCAGATCGTTTCGCCGAGATTGTTGGTACTTTAATTCGTGACCATTACGCCACTGTGCATAAAACGGCCAGTTATTATTTCGCCAAGCTAGCCACAGGTTAATGCTTGCCTGTATCTTCTGGTGACTTTCGTCATCTTTCTGAGCCACGCCGCCAACTGATACCTGATGTGGAGTCGCCGCTAGTCGTTCCGAGAGGTGGAGACGGCCCATGCACCCCGGGCTTCCTCTAGCGGACGCGTCCTGACGCCGCCACATCCCAGCGCGACCGGTGCAGGAGGCGCTGCCACGGCTGCCGCCAAGGGAGGCCCTTTCCCGAGCCCACAGCTCCCCAGCTGATGAGGTCACCGACCCGAGGACACCCCGCTACCGAAGTGCCGGCTTCTCTTCGCCATCAGCCGCCATCAGGCAAAATAAACCTACGCTCCAGGTTTCTCTCCGCGCTCTTCAAGCGTTTCTGGACTTTTGAGTAAGAGAAATATAAGTAAAAACAACTTCTTTTATGTAAGCGTTGCCGCGCATTGGCTACTGTGATTTATGAATAAGAACCCAATTTATAATTTAATTTAATTTTTTTTATGAGCTCATTAGGTAGGGTTAATTTTACTTAAAATTCACAGTGTAACTTCTCTGACACCTGTCAGAAATAAAGCTCACATTTATTAATCTAGAATAACTTCGATCTGATTGCAACAACTCTCGTCAACTTCCTTCCACCATCCAATTCAACCGATGGAGCTACGTCCGGGCCGGCGTCAATCACAACCAGATAACGCAGACCGCCGTGACAGTACATTAAAATTGCATTTAATACTATATTTTGCTTCTCAGTTTTAATTTCTTTTATTATTAGTAATTTTTACGGGAAATATTATTTAAAAAAATTCGATCGTAATTTCACTTGAATCTCTTTGACTAGCGCAGTAGTAGTTATTGGAGGGAACATTTGACTGACGTTAAGATCAGAACGTAAGTCATTATGTTATATGTTGCTGGCGTGTTACACTTACACTAACATGCACTACACTACCACATATTCCGGGAGACCGGTCGAGAGCTTAGAGCTTGTCCCGGCTGGGGCGGTGCCCCCCTGGTGGGAGAGTCGTGGTTAGGGGGAAACCGCACTAGCCGACTGTAGGTCGGCGCCGGATGGGTGGGGGAAGATCACCGTCATATTACGAGAGAAAAACATGCACTAAACTTACGGGATTGATGACCAAAGCCGTTGACGCGCCCGGAAACATGAAAAATTCAATCAATCAATCAAACCCGTATTAAACTTTGCACTACACTTACGGGACTAATGAGCATAGCCGTTGACGTGCCCGGAAACACGAAATTATCAATCAATAGTCCGTGGTCCGCCGTTGATTCCTGCATTGTTCTACGTGTATCTGAATGGCTTTGGTATGCGACGTATAGTTATTAAATCATTAGTAGACATCGGATGTTTAGGCACTAAAAACATCGTCTTTTAGGCGCCTAAAAAGGCACTGAAAAAGTCAAGAATAAGGAGGAAAAAGGCACTAGCATAAGTTACATACACAATAAGATGAAAATTTGTAATTTTTGTCTACATTATGTTGTAAACTTAAATGCACAAAACCAGTTCGTATATTTTAATGTAAAACTAGATTTACATTTTTACAACTCTTCCACATTTTATTCTTAACAGTTTGCGTTAACCAGCAATATTTACATATTACCGGTAACTTTTCAAGGATCACAATTTCAAATTTGCGACGACTGGGGGACAAAATCAGTTTGAATGCGGAGAAGGATATCTGAACGGTGTGACTGGCATATATTTTAGCAGTCCAACACTAGCAACACTGAAACCTTCTGGGAATTTATATTTATTTCTACTTAAAATTTCGGTTCCCTCGGCGTATTATCAATCGTCCTTGTTCTCAGATCATGGCTAGTATTTGTGAAATAGGGAAATGGAGAAAAATCAGTTGGTATACTTTCAGGAATTCTCTCGTAATTTTAAATTTCAAGACGTGAGTTGAAGGTTTCGTAATGAATGGTCACGTTGGACCATCGCCGATTTTCCAATATCTTAGCATTGTATATAAATATAATAAATAAAAGGGAAAAAAGCCCTAAAAAAGGTATTTATGCAAAAAATAGGCATTTATGCCAAAATAAGCAAAAATAAGCATTATAAAATTTCGTCAAATGTCATCATTTGTCATGATTCGTGGACATATATTATCAGCCTTTAAATAAGTTCTCTAGAAAAAAATAGGCATTTCTCGAAACATCCGATGTCTAATCATTAGATACCTAGACATTATCAATCTCATTAATTACAATAAGTTTCTCATTAATTACAAAATTTTGTCAGTCCGGATAGCCGAATTTACGAAGGCAGTTGTGCCGTGGCGATCTCAAACGGAAGGATAGCGGGTTCGGGTCCCGCCCCGGGCATGGGCGTGTTTGTGTATGTTTGTGTGTGCCGTTCATTCATCCTTCATTATCACCATCATTCTATCTTCCATCCCCCCAGGACTAACAACTCTGGGGTACAAAAAATAGGATTCAACCTAATGCTGATCCCCCTGATTGATTTCAAGCAAAACTCATGATAAATGATGCTGAGCCCGTGCAAGTGCATGTATGCGTGGTCCAAGACGGCCGATTTGTGAGCAAAAAAAAAGACAAGTGGTTTTCTGAGACAAGAGCCTTTCTGTTGCCCCGGTACCAGCAAGTCAGTATTTACGGTCAAGTCTCTCGTGCTTTGTGTTCCAGATATCGGCGGAAAACAGGACTTCAGTCCTAAGCGGAAGGCCATGGAGTACAGGTTGTGCCTCTGCAGTGGTTTCATGACAAAGGTACGTCCATTTTTAAGCTCTATTTATTTATTTATTTATTTTACGTCAAAAAACAGTTGAAACTGCGTATGACGCGCTATGGTATTCTGTGCACATTTTCAAAATTCTGTGATCCCTACACTAAGTCATATACTACATGAATTTTGAAATTTAAATTACAAAAAAGCTCCCATGTAATAAAATCTATTTTCAAGGATGTAAAAGCAATAAATTTTGGGTTCTTATCCATGATGTCCTTCGTCAAGGAATAATACTTCCTGCCGAAGCAACATGAAAACGATAATTTGAATAACTATATTTCCCAATGAATTCTAGAAGACGTGCACAGATAATGAAGTTACATTTATGTCCAGAAGCAAAACAAGGGGCTATCTCAGGATTTGCTCAATGGATCAGGGAAACTGGACGAAAAACCTGATCGAGATGGGGGTCATTGACCCGGAGGCTGCAGTGCAATACTTGTTACAGGTTGTTTATACACATTTATACAGTCCAAATGGTAAATAATGCATTATGTATCATTGTTAAAATTAATGTTACGTTTCTTGTGATGCTCAGTATAGTCTCAATATAGCTCTCCACTGGCGGCCGGATTTAAGGGCGGGCTAGGTGTGCGTGGGACCAGGGCCGCCACCAAATAAAATTATTGGTGCTACAAAATAGCACAGACTTTCTCTTTCTAGTTAGTTTTATAATTTCTTCGGAAAGGTCTTTTCTGTCTCGCCTCATACTTTTCCAGCTGCCTAGAGGGCAGCCTCCCAAACCTTTTTTGAAAATTTAGCCGTAGTGACATAAGTTGATGCACTGAGCTACCGCTCCCGGTACTTCGATTCGTTATAATTGAAAGCTTTGAGTTATAACTTATAACTTAAACAAGAGATGTATCAGCATTTAGCAAATTAAAAACTGAGAACTTTGTAAGGCTTGCAAAGCTAATGTATATTGAGTGCTGGTATTACGCAATAGTACCGAGAACATGGAGACGGGATTGTGGCGTTGGCCGTACGTGGAATTTGCAGCAGGTAACGGCTCGCCCAGATTACGCAATCTTGGTAAAGCGACTGGCGTCGTATCTTAACGTGATTAAAATATAGAATACAATACTATTAAATTATGATTGTACAAGACCTAATTGCTGTCGTATGACAAGACGTGCATGTTGAAGTATAAAATAATACATTTATAAAATAATAATTAAATGTTTAAAAACTTGCACCTACACCAAACATAAAGTGAAAATAATGGTAAAAACAATGGAAAATAATGGAAAATGTTGGTACGACCGAAACTGAAGTGGGGTTTTATGATAAATAACTTTTTGATGAGAATGGAATTAGATTGTCGGGCCCAAAAACACTTTTTGGTTAAGAAATTTGAAATTAAAAAAGCATTTCTCAAACAGTATTTGCTCTACTGCTCTGAAATTTTCACCAAAAGCCATTTTTTTCATGGTGAATGGCGTGAAATTATGCAATACAGGAAATATGAGTAAGAACAGAAACAACAGTACAGAAAGAGATATTTGTGGAGTCGCTAATCTTTTTGGAAAAAGTATACTATGGAGTAAATGTCGTTCCTCTTTCTAACGATCAAATGTTGTTTAACTATGTGTGCATGGCATTGCTCTGTTGTAGGTCAGAAGTCCGTCCCAGCAAACTTCCACTCCAACGTCGGTCTCCTGAATGCAGATGAAAAGGTTTGCTACCCTGCTCGCAGATGTTGTCTTTGTGAGAAAATAAGAGAGAAATAAAAGAAGAGAAAATAAATAAAAGGATATAAAGTTAATAGCTTTCTTATTTTCATCATATCCCGTCTTACAAACCTCCCGCCATTTGTCCAGCATTACGCTCCATATGAAATCATTCACTCACTATCAACTTTTAAACTTGTTGGTGTGTGGAAATTATTAGGTATATAATTGCATTGAACGAGGGAACGAATAAGACTTGAATGTACATATGTATTTATTTGTACATTAGTTACAATCAGTTGTTTACGAATTAGGTTTTTAATGAAGTGAAAATAATGGTAAAAAATAATGGAAAATAATGGGAAATGTTGGTACGACCGAAACGTAAGTGGGTTTTATGATAAATAACTTTTTGATGAGATTGGAATTGGATTGTCGGGCCCAAAAATACTTTTTGGTTAAGAAATCTGAAATTAAAAAAGCATTTCTGAAACAGTATTTGCTCTACTGCTCTGAAATTTTCACCAAAAGCAATAGCTGTACTCGTGGCTCATTGCAAAGTCGCTAGCCTTTCGCCACTGAGATCCGGGTTCGATTCCCGTCGAATCTCATGTGAAATTTGTTCCAACAAAACGAGTTCGGCTGCTTCACAAGGGCTAGTCCAACCCTTGTGAAGTGTCCTAAACCCTGTCCCTATCCTTATTCCTTCCAAATTCTGGCCGTTGGTAGTGACGCAGGAGCGCGCGGTAGGAGGCGCGTACGCGGAGATGCTACCTGGCGGCCCTCTTGACAACCGACTGCGACGAGACGCGACAGACAATGTTAACAAGCGCTGTTAGTAATGGGAGGATTACTCCGAGAAGCGCAAAGTGCTCAACGCCCCCCAAGGGGCTTGGAGACGCGTTGCAAAGTAGATGTAACAAATTTAAAAAAAAATAAAATAAAAATTCAGCGGTTTTAGTTAAAATAGGACCGGCGCCGTTGTTATAAACGAATATTCTTTTCGAGAATTCAAATTAAAGGAACAAATTTCGAGATTTTTTTGACTCCGGGTTCTTTCCTGCATTATTGCAGCATTTAATTGCAGAACAGTGCGCTCCTTTCGACACACATTCACACACAATGTGTTAAATAATAATAAGTATAAAAATTCAGTTGGTGCGTATCAAATAGTTCCGATACATAGAAGTCCTTTTCGTTTTCGACCGATACTAGCGCGTCAAGCGGCAACAGCCATGGTGAACGTGTTTCTCCCGGTTTCCGCTCTCTTGCATGACAAGACTCGACAGTTCATTCATTACGTTTATTCCATGAAGGTTTGAGAATAAAAGTAAGGCAGTTTCACATTTGATGCGGGGCAGAACGCATTTAAAATATACTGTGAAATCATGTAATCCATAATCTGTAAAGTGATGTTACAAGACGGCACGCATGCTTTACATGAACGATGAAAACAGGTAACCAAAGCATCGTTTTGTCTTAGTTAAGTCCTATATTGAATTTTTGATGTACTTTGTGTTGTTGTGTAATAGGGATCTATAGACATCAGTTTATCTTTGATGGGAAATGTCCTTTCTGCTGTTCATTTTAGGCGCGACATTGGGGGAATTGTCATTATATTTTTGTATTAACATATTGAATTTTTTGATTATAATACACCAATATAATGCATTTGCATAATTAAAACAGGCTACATATAGGTATCTTTGAACTCTTGGTTGACTCATCGCTGCAGCGTCTGTCAATTACATAGATATTACCTACTTAATTGATTCAAGCCTCATGTAATTTCATAACCAGTGTTAATTTTGTTACATTCTTTGTCATTTATTTTATAAGCTTCCCAATGCTTATATTTCATTGTAAACGTGATTGTGAAGTCTATTTTAGTTGTTATTTACAATTTATCTTCTTTTCTCTCCATAAATAATTTTGGAAAAAGTATGTGGATGTAAGGTTTTTAGTAGTATTTTTGGGTTTTCTATACTTAATTGTTGACCGTGAAAAAGTGGATTGTTGAGAATGATGCCATTTGGTTTTTTATGTAGTATTAATAGTATATGATAATAGTAAATATGTTATATTTTAATGATAAGGTTGCAAGAGCTCTTTGACAGAAATCTAGAGAGAATTGAAGTGTAGAAATCAATCAATGAAACTATCACCCACTTGTGAAAGGTTGAAAATTTGCAAGGGAGTTCAGATAAGATATTTGAAAATTTGAATCATGACGCTTATCAGTGAAAATTAATGAGAATGATTAATTGTTTACCAAGGAATATTTCCCTGAATTTAATCCTTTTTGAATAGGAGGCGCAAAGGCCACATTAAATCTCTCAGTATATTCAATTACCACATCACAGCTAGACAAAACTTTCATAATTTACGCAATCCTTTTGTAATTAAGAGTTGTAGAAAGTGAAAAATTTGATCTTTAATGTCATGTTGAGAAGTATGAATTCCTTATACTTATTTCTGCTTTGGCAGTGATGAGAATTTTTTTATGTTTAGTGAATTAGAATTGGGTATATTTGTAAAAACAAAATTCATCACTTGTTGGAATTACAAAGATAAATCTTTGTTCCATGGAGATTTCAAGATTAATTTTCGGGTGTTAAATACACCCTCCCCTAATGCAAGAAAGTCACATATCCGAAAAATTGAAAATTGAGATAGTCATTGTTAGATTCTTCATTTTCCATTACGTGATATGCAACAATGCCAATGTTAGTTTCATAAATGGCCAAGAATAGCAACTAAATTTAAATTCAATTCCTGTTCTCGAGATATGCTTTCGAGAAAACTTCCCACGGGTCTCCTGAGAAATAAATGATTTTGGAGTTGTAGCCCTGTTGTATTAGGGGTGCTTACAATGAACAATTCAAAAAATTAGATTTGTAGTCAAAAACTTACAGAGATCTATCATTTTACACTAATTACTGAGCATTCCTGACCAAAAATAAACATTTTTGCCTCTCCTTTTGCATCAATTTTGTTGCCATATGTAATTTTGAAAAAATTCAATTTTGAGAAACACACAGAAGTCGAGCACAGAAAGAAACAGAGATGTACAAAATTTGTTTAAAAAGTTTTTCATTGTTAATTAAGTGGATTAATTTTGTTGTTTCTGATAATTTCTAAGAAAAAATCACTAAACGGTTTAATACTTGGAATTAATACTGTAGTAGCGAAAAGGAGGCTCCTGCCTAACTGAACTAAACTAAACATAAACATATACGTCAACATAAATAAACACCTACATAAACATACACAGAAACCTAAAAAACCTCAACATCTGAACATACACGTTGGTCGCCACTGTCACACAATTTCCTACTTATTAATTCCCGGCTGATCTTTAGTGCCCGCGCCTCAGCTAGCATTTGCCCGCCTCACCTTGGCGTGAATCCCGTGATCGCTCCATACGGAGAACACTAAAAAAAAATATCGGCGTGATCGTGCTTGGGTCAGTTTCTAGCTAATAAATAACGTACACATAACACAATTCAAAATTCAAATGACCCGCCGTAGGCGCTCATCTATTTATTTTACTGTATTAGCAAATTTAACACAAATTCTGCCCGTTACGGTCTATGAACATCACCGCATTCGTTTGGTCGCGGCGATTTCTGCTCCTTTGCATAAACACATTGACACTAATATTCAAACACATACAATAACCCATAAAATTAATTATACACATTCACACATAACAACAAAAAAAAATATTTACACTCATTCACTCGAATGCGCATTCTGTTGTACCCTAAAATTTAATCTAATACTAATGAAACAATACTTGGTCTTCAACAGAATGTCTTTCCTTTTTGTGGATTTCCTTCATTCACGCAATAATAAAAAAATAGGTTGTCGTCACTTCCCTTGTTCTGCCACTCTGCGCATCTCGCCTACACAGCACTGCCGTCTGCTTCCAACCCCGCTGGACACGTAGATACTCGCTGGCTACCAGTCTCCTTTGCCCAGGCTCCAATTCAATCGCCCGTCGTCCAAAATCCAAAAATTACTGTTCGCGGCGATTATTCACCGTCCTTAAATTTAATTCCGCCGGCTCAATTATTCCGGGATAAACACAAAAACAACTATTACAAAATTACTATAAACACGAACGAAAATGACGAATAATTAAAATAATTAAATTTCTACTAATATTCTAACGCGACCTAAATTCCATTAATCACCAATAAATGTTGCGATAGATTACTGTTCATTACTTAACACTGCAAAATAAAATCAACGGTATCGTGTTCAAGTCCGAAAATAAAAGTTTCACTACTATCACATACATCTGACCTCTCCCAGATCTAAGCTGCTTCTCACCCGTCTACTTCAACACAATATTGTTGTCCTTTTCTTAGCGTTGTTCATCTTTCAAAACAGCCGCCCATCACCGACTGAAATTCACCACTATATTTTATGTTCAAGTTCGACATTTTCGGTGTTTAGCGCTGTTTCGTAATCACTATCTTTCTTCTGGGCCTTGTAAACATTTAATCCGTTGTCATCGGGTCTTTTTATTGTTCCTTTTATTTACAATGTAATATTCGTACCTTCCGGGATGCCGTGTGGTGTTGCTGTATTTTACTCGCGCGTCGATTGTTTCTTAATCCCCTATGTAATGATACTTTAGATTAATTCTTTCCGGTCTTGCATTCGTTCCTCCGGGTCGAGACTAATTTTGCCGGATTCCTCGTAATTTCCTCTATTGCTTTCCAAAGTTTCGACGTAATCCGTCGACGCGTTCTCAAGAAATTAACCGAAATGTGGTTTTCCCTATGTCATTAGCATATCAACAATGACTTCATGTTGCTACTTCAAACATGTTAAAAATACAAATTCTTTCGTTTATGATTTCTCGTGAACCCGTGGTGCGATTTTCTTGATCTTGGTGTCATAGTTTTTCTAAAATTGTCCGCCAAATGGTGTTCACGTTGCCCTGCCCCAAATTTCCCGTTTTCACTGATTTCCAAAAAATTCCCCTTCCGCGGCACGATCGCTCATTGTTTTCCGGCGTTGCCTAAATTCTCTTGGAGTTCGACTGGAAATACTGTTCAATAAATTATTTAATAAATTATGTTATCGGACCGGTACAAATCATTACAATACTGAAAGTATACAATTTGAATTTTTTCGTCAGGAGTACCAAAAAGACTTGTTTAATGAAATAAATATTATATTAATCGAAAAGTATTTTTTTATCTTTTCTCTGTGAATTCTTTGTCCAATTTTGAAAAAAGAAACATTGTATTTAATACTTTCAATTCTTTTTTTAATTGATAAATGATTTACTTTGACAACCTTTGATAGTGATCAATAGGACAATGCTTATATCTAGAGTTACAATTTAAGCATTACTGTGCTTAAATGCCAAAGAAACAGCAAATATTGTCAATTTTGGTGATTTAAATCCGTTGTGTTTAATTCTCGAAAATGATTTAATTATGAAATATTTTCGTAGTTAAGTAAGATAAATTGATAACAATTAAATGTTAATATATTAAAGTCTCATTTTAAATTTTAGATTAATTAAGATTTAGAACCTAAAATAATGTGTAGGTATTGTTGTAGAAGAAAACAAAATGCATATTATCATTTCTATAATTTATTTATTTAAATAGAAGGAACAATGTCCATTTTACAATTACGGAAAGGAGAAATAAAATATAAAAAAAGGGTGTAGTATATCATACAAATCACATTATTACACATTTTCTGTGATATCAGGTTGTACATGGTGTATCTATAAAATTAGCTTCATTATTCTTTCAATATAATTTTATTATCACAGAACCAGTCGCATAGAAATTCATCAGCTGATCTAGTTTAGATTAGCCTCATACTATTGAGGAGAGAGTATGAGTATGAACCCTCTTATACTAAATGTATCAAAAATCTGTGTATCGAAATATATTGGAGCTACCATATACAAAGCCTCTAGTCTGCACTGATTTATTGGTTATCCATTCAACACCTATGTTCAAAAACCTTAATTTGTAATACAACATCCTCCCATAGTCCTGTATAGATTTCAAAGTTCTTAACTCTCCAGTACTACATATTGAGTAGTTGTTAAATGGTTCTTGGACTGGCAGATGTTATATATTTATATTTATTAACTATTCAGATTAATTTTTGAAACCTCACAATTTTATTAAAAAAATATTCTTCGTGAGATTTAATAATTATTTTTTCTAAGAGAAATATCCAGTAAATCCCCCTTTCCCAATATTAGATTGTTACATTGTAAGCCCTTTATCATTATAAAGAACCCTTCTTTTCAGGCCGGACCTAGAATACCTCTTGGTTAATCGGACTCTGCATGCTTGTGTGCTTATACAGGTTGTCCAGAGAGGAAATAACGAAACTTTGAAAATAAGCTCTTAAGTCAATAATAAGCATATTTTGTGTAATAAACTCCCTCGAGATTTCGAATGGCTGAGCTGCAGTAAGCAGTCAAAAATGTGTTTGAAAAAATACTTTCGATGCAAATGAATTAAGAAATTCTTTTATTGCCAGTACACAAAGTGAGATGCGCCCTCTTTTTATACAATTAATGCTCATTGTAATGAGGACTCCTTAAATTGAAAAGCTTTGAGACCTTCATTTTATCATTGAATTAAATTACTAATGGAATTGGAATTGGAATTGGAATTCCATAAATTGTATCTATTGGTAGACACTGAAAATAATCTCTGGATATTATTATATTTCTTATTTTATTTCTTTTATGAAAGAAGGGTCTAAAAATACTACATTTGAACATGTTTTTAGTTTTCATTGGTAAATATTAATAGGAGTGTACGTATTAAGAGGAATTTGAATAATTATCTTCAATAGATTGTCATAATATTTATTTCATGAAAAATTAACTTACTTCTAAAACCACAATTAGCCTGAGTTTTTGTTTGTTCAGTAGTTTTCTTTGTCACATATCTGTTAGTCAGAACTTCATGTTGTTGTTGTTGTTGTTGTTGTTGTGAAGGATTTATATATATATTCCTGAAAGCAAAAAAATGGTGGTAACTTAAATTTGAATTATACCGATTAAAACGGAAAACATGTGAATAATGCTATTCATGTATATCAATTCTCATCTTTAAAGGTGAAATACCAGGGGCGGTTCATAGTAGAGTTCGTAGTTGGTTGCAGCTAGGACCCTTTATTTATTTTTTATTTATTTATTTTACGTCAAAAAACAGTTCAAACTGCGTATGACGTGACATTGACAATCTGAAAACCCCTAACTCGATAATGCAGATTAAAGAAAGGTAGGCGATGCATGATCAGTGGGAGGAACAGAGAATGACTGGAGGGATGTGAGGACAGGTTGGCCATAGAAGGATAGAACGGGCGTTTGGAAAGGTGGGCGTTTGGAAAGGCATGATGAGTGGGAGGAACAGAGTAGAAAGGACTGCGATGCATGTTAAGTGAGAGGAACAGAGTGGAAAGGACTAGACGGGATGTGAGGACAGGTTGAGGACATAACTGGATAGATCGGGCGTTTGGAAAGGCAGGCGATGCATGATGAGTGGGAGGAGTCCGATACGCTAACCGTTATACCACTGAATCCGCAAAGTACCTCTGGATAGCGCAAGGTACCTTCATAGTGTGAAATTCTCCGAAAAAGATTTTTTAATAAGCAATTCCCATGTATTTGTATCGTACCTCTGGGTATTCGTGGTTTTGTACATGGTATGTTCGGCTCAGTTCTTCTTCTTCTTGTAATTGCACATGCATTTTCGAATGGCCATGGTAGCTGCTACTCCTTTGTCACCTTCTTTCTCCTCTTTTTTTCCTGCAAGCACACACATACACGTGGAAAGTATTATACCTGACCTCTGTGTGAAGTAAACTCAACACGAGCGTTGGAAGAATTGTGAGGGTGCGTTCGAAAACATTCAGTAGCTAATCTGGCTCAATTGGGTTGTGCGACCTCACACAGTGAATGAAGGGACTTGACTCGTTATTTTCGGCCAATAATGACGCGCGTACATGTACTTGAACAACGCGATCTGTACTTATAATAATAATAATAATAATAATAATAATAATAATAATAATAATAAAAAAATATTGTCTTTATTTGTGGCGAGGCTCAGGCCTTGAGGCCTGCTCTTCCGTCTAACCACTTTAATGAATTTACAATTTTAAATATTACACTTGAGGCGTTCAGATGTAATTAATATTAACTCACATTTCATGTCGCTGAATCAATTAGTAGCTACCATAAGCCAAATGAATTTATTGTCATTTTTTGTTTATTTTTGAAATTTTGCAAAATGGTGTAAGGAACTTCCTTAAAAAATTAGATAAAAAAGAGCTCCTACTTATTCCACTCAGAATCAGTAATTCTTATTTCGCGCAAAACGTCAGTTGTCATTATCCGACATGCCTCAACTGTGAACAAAAACAACAAACAAAATTTTACGTAATTTTTATTTAATTGTGCGTGTAAAAGTAGATATCATTGACTTGACACACGAGCTTGGTGGAGATTGGCCGAAAATATCTTAAAAAGTCCTCCCATTATCTGTGTGATGACCTTGTCAGCGAGTTAGATTGCCTACAAAAGCATTTCATACG
This sequence comes from Teleogryllus occipitalis, assembly GCA_011170035.1. NCBI lineage: Eukaryota > Metazoa > Arthropoda > Insecta > Orthoptera > Gryllidae > Teleogryllus > Teleogryllus occipitalis. Next base: position 170,470 of record BLKR01014775.1, on the reverse strand, counting down.
TACTCCTAACTTCGAAACGGAGTCTCCTCCTTTTTGTAATAGCTTTTATTATTCTTGTTCGACAATATTATGTTTTTCAAAGTTATGTTACATAGTAAACACAATAATTTTTAACTACATTTCATCATACATGTACAATGTTTGAAAATAATATTAAAAACTAACTACTAAGTATACCAAGAAAGGGTCCTTCAAAAAAATACATACAATATTTGGAGTTAAAAAAATATTGAATTGAATTTAGTAATGTTTGAACCTGCTTTACAGCTAATTAAGGAAGATGTAGGTTTTTAGAATATCTTGATTTGATTCGTCGAAAAAGATTGACTGATTTAACAAGAGTGCCCAAAGGAATGGCTGGGAAAGATGAAACAGAATTGTAGAAATAGGAAGAAAGTTTCAGAATCCATGTTTTTAGAGGTTCTATAGAGTCTCCTCCTTACAATCTTCGGAGTGTTACAACACATTTTGGCGGGCGTTGTAAGTCAAAGCTGGAGTTTTGCAATATATAATATTCTAAGGACTAAAGACGTTTTTGTCCAATTAAACGAAACCACTCACACAAAACCCCGTGACATTGACAAAGCTCGATAGAGAATTATTCTCTGATTAAAATTTCTCAACACTTGTTGAGTTAGAGGGACCATTGTTATACAACCGGGAGATTCCAATTTGAAAAATTCGATTACAATTTCTGTACACTTTTCTAGTGAGGAGAGAGAGCACTTCACGCAAAAGCAAAGTTTAATAAATTGAAAATCCATATTTATAACTGTACTCACACTATTTATACACTTACTTACTGTACTTACACTATTTATAACTGTACTCACACTATTTATACACTTACTTACTGTACTTACACTATTTATAACTGTACTCACACTATTTATACACTTACTTACTGTACTTACACTATTTATAACTGTACTAACACACATGTTGTAGAGAAATTTTAATAGAATTTTTCAAATTGATGCTCCCGATGGTACAACAGTTCCACTTTCCTAACTCACCAAGTAGAGAGAGATTTAGGTGGAATTTTTAAATTGAAATTCCCGTTTATATAACCTCGCCTCTTTTTCTAATTCAACAACTGTAGAGAAATTTGAATCGAAGAATACCACTCAGTCTTGCATAAAACTGGTTACAAGAAAAGATACAGTATCTGGGCAGGGAAAACGTAGTTTTCAAAAACAAAATTTAAACATTCTATGAGTATTTTTCTTCACGTGCGTGAATGTTTCACATCTATAGCTTCATTTCATAAGAATTTAATCAAGTATCGTAAATATTTAAAACTGTGGGCATAATATGGGGAGAAATACTATCTCTGCGCGATTTCTTAAACTTCAAAATACTTTCCACAACTCTCATAATATATTCAGTTGAATTATGAAGAAAAGTAGCAACGAGCATTTTTAACATAATTTGAAGAAAAGCAAGAAATAGCATTTCCTCTGTAATAAGTATTTGCATTAGAAAATGAGCTACACAATATGGCTCTCTACTTGAAAATGACTCACTACTAAGAGAAGATGAAAATATAATACTGAAAGAACATATTTTATAGTAAAAACGAAATAGCTCAATTCTCCACATGAATAAATAAGCAGAAGAAAAGCAAGGGAGGTCTCTCTCCATTTGCAAAATGGATGAAGAGAAACGGGGCAAAAACCTGATTGAAATGGGGGACCTTGGCCCAGAAGCTGAGGTACAATAATATTTTATAGAATGTCTCAGAATAACTGTTACAATATTTCACGACGTGTAGGGGGGATACAAACTGATAACTTTTTTCCAATAAACCTATTGTTCTTCAATAGGAGCCGTTTGCCCTTGATTGGTAGGCATCATGCACGCATTCGGCTGGCAAACAAAATCTCGTTGATCGCAACAAATCTTGACCTGCCAAACACTTGTCCGTAATATGTTTCCAACCAATCAGGGGCTTCTGTTGCGTGTGTAACTGTGTCAAGTAATCAAAATTTTTCGTTACACGTTCTTTGGCAAACGTGATAACGTTTTACTCCTCTACATACTCTACAAGATTGTAACATTTATTCTAATACACCTGTAGGATTTAAAAGGCAAAAGGGAACTAATACATTCATGTATTTTTAAAATAAATATTAATTTCACTTCTATGTACTGAATAGTGTCTTATTGATTGATTGATCGATCGATTGATTAATTAGTTTTTCCGTAGTCAACTACTAAGGTGATGAGTCCCAAAGGGTAGTGCATTTTTTATTGCGCGAGGTGACAAGGATCTCCCCCGCTAAATGGCGCGATGAGGCGCTGACCTACTCGCCGGCTTGCGGTGTTTTCTCCAACCAGGTATCTCCCACGAACGGAACACCTCCAGCTGGGACAAACTAAGCTCCCGAGCGGTCTCCTGGCATATGTGGTAGTGGAGCGCATGTTAGTGTAAGTGTGTGTGTGTAAGGGGTGATGATAGGACAAGGAAGAGGAAGGAAAGATCGCGCGCGGTCAGTAGCCCGTTTGATAGGGTACTGCTCCGGCATTCGCCTGGTGTTGATGAGACAAACCACGGAAAATTACCGATCAGAACAGCCGGTCGATAGGATTCTCCTCCAGACAGCGGCTAAGTTCAACATAGCTATCGAAAATCCTGCCACCACCATGACTGGAACCGGGAGCGGTAGCTCAGTGTATCAACTGATGTCACTGCAGCACATCTGACCGGGAGGTCCTAGGTTCGAGTCCTGACGGCGGCAGGATTTTCGACACTAGCTTTTCAGCTAGGTCGAATTCAGTCGCTGTCTGGAGGAGAATTCTAGCGGCCGGCTGCTCTGATCGGTAGTTTTCCGTGGTTTCTCCGATCAACACCAGGCGAATGCCGGAGCAGTACCCTACCAAACGGGCCACGGACCGCGCGCCATCTGTCCTTCCTCTTCCTTGTCCTATCCTCTCCCCTTACACACACACATTTACACTAACATGCACTACACTACCACATATTCCGGGAGACCGCTCGACAGCTTAGGGCTTGTCCCGGCTGGAGCGGTGCCCCGCTGGTGAGAGAGTCCTGGTTAGGGGGAAACTCCACTAGCCGACGGTAGGTCGGCGCCGGATCTCGCCATCCAGCGGGGGAAGTTCACCGCCATCTCCCGAGAAAAAATATGCACTTCACTAACGGGACTAATGACCAAAGCAGTTGATGCGCCCGGAAACACGAAAAAATCAATCAATCAATCATGACTGGAACCGTAGGAGTCACTTCAGTGACATCAGTTGATGCCCTGAGCCACCTAAGCTGGTATAGATAGGGCCTTTTGTATGGTTAGCATAGAGAAGGTCTTACCTTCCTCGACGCAGCCGCGAACCGCCTGCTTGATGGCTTCCTTGTTGTCGCAGATGTTCTTGCGAGGATCTTCCTCCTCGCTAGCAGGTACTTTTGCGCAGCTTTCGTCCATCTTCTGCTCAATGGTATTCAAGCCGTCCATGCTGATCATCCTGTTACCATCCAACTGCAAGCACATATCATCTGACTAATCCGTCTCTCCCTCTCTCTCTCTCTCTCTCTCCCCTCTCTCTCCCCCTCTCTCTCCCCCTCTCCCCTCTCTCCCTCTCTCCCTCTCCCTCTCTCTCCCTCTCTCCCTCTCTCTCCCTCTCTCCCTCTCTCTCTCCCTCTCCCTCCCTCCCTCTCTCCCTCTCTCCCTCCCTCTCCCTCTCTCTCTCCCTCTCTCTCCCTCCCTCTCTCTCCTCTCGCTCTCCCCCCTCTCTCCCTCTCCCTCTCTCCCTCCCCTCTCTCCCCCTCTCTCTCTCCCTCTCTCACTCCCTCTCACTCCCTCTCTCACTCTCTCTCTCTCCCTCTCTCTCTCCCTCTCTCTATCCATCTCTCTATCCCTCTTTCTTTATCCCTCTCTTTTCCCCTCTCTCTCACACATTCTCACTCCTGACTCTCTCGTACGTGTATATCTCGTGGTGTAATATTTTTTTTTATCCGTCCCACTGGCGTCGGTAGCCGAATTGCTTAACCACGTGCCATGAAGGCACAGAGTTTAAGGAACTCGAGACACCGCGGATTCTTGGATGGGTGCACGTCTGGGAATCTCGGGGATCTAATGGTCTCCGTGACCTTGGTCGAAGCGACAAAAGGTGATGACTGACGACTGACTAACTTAAACGAGGATTACTTTACGTTTGACATCAGTGCTAATGGTTAGAAAACGTTATGAAGGAATTGTGTATCTAACTCGACTGTCTCCCTTGATAGTCTCGTTTCTGATCATTCTTTTCCTGTCTTTGTTTTGTCTGTCTTGTTTGTCTTGTATTTTATTTTTCGGTCTTATCTTTCGATCAAACTGGTCAAACATCATGTTTTAATAGTGAATGATTCACTTTCTTTCGGGCCGTGGCCCTGGTCGGACTTGTAATGGACTTGTGTGCTTCAGCAACTCTATATTGGAGTTGGGCTGTAGGCGAACATGATGTTTGACCAGTTTATGTATTAGTAAGCCCTGATGAAGGAATTAAATATTCCGAAACGTTGGCAAACTAATGTATTTCATTAATTGACCGATCCCGTGATCCATATCCTACTACTTATTAACAGTCGTGATTTCCACAATGGTATCGAATAAAACTTTAAATTTTGTTTCATTTCAAAATTAAATGTGATTATCACCAATTTCTGAAACATGACGTATCGATTCATTTAAATGCCAGAAAGAGTATAGTCAATCACATCGATTCGTCAATGTCCAGAACATCATAAAATGAAAGGACTAGTAATTATGCCATCATTTTGTTAATTGAATGAGCTATTGATTACCTTTACAGATGACGTAAGACATCCAAATGCCTTTTAGTTGCTTAAAAACAGTTTTTGTAGCGAAATATTTTCTTATATGGATCCACCAAAAAATAATTGTACAATAAAATCTTCACTATTAAAAAATAGCGACTTACAATGGATATAATTTCAAAGGATTAAATTGACGGAATCCAAAGAAAAGATATTACTAAAATTAACTTTTCCGGTTTATCCTTCTAAGAAATGCTTCATTTGTATCTCTTACATCAGAATAACACAATGTTAAGACCACGAATTCCAGAAATTAAATAATATTAAGATTGCTTACAAAGTCAATAAAAAATAAAATTCTATTCTCTGTAGAAATCCAGATATCATAAAAAATCAAACAAACGGGGAGTATACAGGTACAGTGTATTTTGCAATGATTGTAATGAAACGTATGTAGGCCAGACTGGAATGAAATGTATCCAGATCGTGTAAGTGCTTGGAAGTTAAATCAGGGTAAATCTAGTGTTTTTTAAGTTATTACAATTCGTAACAACATTCTATAATCAACCTAACCATGTATAGGCGTCAAGCATTTGGAGTAATCGTCCTTTCATCTAGTCAATCATCGTCAGTCGTAGTCACTTATTGCCGTTTATCCCTTCGGCCTTAGGCTGAGATATCCTGGGGTTCCCAGATGGTCACCCAATTAGGAACCCGCGATGTCTCAAATTACTTAACCGTAATGCCTTTACGTAGCGTAGTTATGAAATTCGGCTACCGACGCCGGCCCATACTAATTTTCGTATATCCCTTCGGCCTTGGGCTCAGGGCTGAGATATCCTGGGGTTCCCAGATGGTCACCCAATCAGCAACCCGCGATGTCTCAAATTGCTTTACCGCAATGCCTTTACGTAGAGTAGTTATGAAATTCGGCTACCGACGCCGGCTCACACTTATTTCAACATAATTTTTTGCATTTAAATAGTTTAAAATATTTTAGAAAATGAACAAATCACAAAAGTGTTAAAGAGCCCTTCTAAAAGTGACCTAAATGAACAAACATATGTAAAACATAATTTTATTTTGAATCTCTGCACATCCTTTCCATCCCCTAACATGTAATCTCTGATTGTTGAGCTATTACAATACATTATTTTTTTACATCAAATTAATCTCTATTTGTCCTCGTTCCATAAGAAAAGTTTTCATTATTCATTTCTGAAGTTGATTTTAGATTTAATTCAAATTTGTATGTTATTATCTACTTTAAATTGTACGTTTTTATAGAGGTCATTACTGTAATAGACGCCGAGAATGGGGAAATTTCTCTACGAATTTAGTTTGGATATGATCTTATAATATTTTACATAAAATCTCATATTGTGGTCCACATTGTTTTCCTTATTCACCTTCAGTTTTGATATAATTTAGTTTTAAATGAAATATATTTTTAAAATGATTACAAATTACTTAAAATTATGTTTTGACATGTAGAGAGTACGAAGAACAAATCATAATTTAACGATTATTATAATCTATTATATGAAAGTGAAATTATTATTGTAGGTTGTAACGCAGACAAATTAGTACCCCTACAGTGATAGCTTCCACAATTGGCACGAATAGTTTCGAGTGACCAAAGATCAAACACTGCGTAGTTGTGATAAAAAATGTTACCGCAATATGTACTTTTTTTACAAAAACATATGTAGAATTGCTTAAGGGGTACACGCAGTATAACTTTGGTAGCTTACCGTCTGTTAAAATCAAAATACCACACGATTGAACTGAGGGCAGAGAACTGCAACTAACTGTGTTGTCCTGAGACATTTCATTAGAAGACTAACGTGTAGTGAAGGAATTAATGAATGAAAAATATTACTGCAAATTAAAACAATCGAAAATGAATTATATCCCGGGTGAGTGGTTGTGTAATTTACATTCGATTGCGTAATGTGAACTGTTTCTCTTTGAGAATGGAAACGTTGGCCATTTTTCTTCACATATACGGTATCTATAATATTAAGTGGGAAATTGATTTTAATTGCATCCAGGCGTGCATTACATTAAATGTACATACACGAGATGAATTTAATGGTGAGAAGTCATGAATTAAGACGATGCAAAAACTTATGTTGATTCTAAAACTATGACAGATTGAATACTTCCCTCCCGAAACGCAGGGGCTTCAAACAACGTACAAGTGCCGATCCGGTGGCAGAGATCGCTAAGACAGTAGTGTCGATCTCGGACCGAAGGGTTGCGGGTTCAGATCCCGCCTTGGAGATGGTTGCATTTGTGTTCGTCCTTTCACCCCTTATCACCAACATATCGTTGCATCTTCATAGTACCATAACGTTAATTGCAATAGTGGTCCTAATGACCTAGATGTTGATGCGACCTTAAATGGAGTAGTAGTAGACAAGTAGGCGGAGGCGGAGGCTCATGGTCCGCGTCCTACGTAAGGTATCCTATGTAGGTATGTTTTATTTATTTATTTAGTCAAAAACAGTCAAAGACTGTATGTGACGTGTGGGGGAGAAAATCATTTGCCCACGGTTTCTTGAGTTTCAGAATCCCTTCCCAACAATTTAACTATTAATAATTGAAAGACGAAAAAATAATAGTAATAATATTAATAATAATAAATTTAAAAAAGCGAGAGATTAACATTTCAAAACTAGATATTTTCGTTGCCGAATTATAGAAAACTTATTTGTAATGGTAAACGAACAAACAGATTTGATTTTTCTCTATTGCTAACAAATAGAAACTCACCCTAACCTCTACTACCACTACAAGCAAAAGGAAAGCTCAACAAAACGTGCGCATAGTGAAGCTACATTTACGTCCAGAAGCAAATCAAGGTGCCATCTCAGCATTTGCTCAAGGGATCAGGGAAACTGGACAAAAACGCGATCGAGATGAGGTCATTGACCCGGAAGCTGAAGTACATTACTTGTTACAGGCATTTAATTGCATCCAGGTATCCGACGTAAGATATCCTACGTAACTTCACAAAACTCACAGATGAAAGTAAAAGTATTTTGTACTTACAATGCCAACCTTCTCCGCCACACAAGCATAGAAAACCTGCAGACACAAAGCAATGTTATAGTAGTAGTAGTAGTAGTAGTAGTAGTAGTAGTAGTAGTAGTAGTAGTAGTAGTAGTAGTAGTAGTAGTAGTAGTAGTAGTAGTAGTAGTAGTAGTAGTAGTAGTAGTAGTAGTAGTAGTAGTAGTAGTAATAATAATAATAATAATAATAATAATAATAATAATAATAATAAAAGAGATTATATAGAAACTAATATTTCTACAAAACGCCCCAAACTTTCCTGTATTTGTAACTGTTACCTAAAGTTCTTACTATGTTGCAACATATGTTACATAATTGATTTTATATGATATAACATTGTATAACATTTATTATTGTAAGCACTGCTCACAAAACTTGCACTTCATTGCTACAAAAAGCACATTCTATGTCTATCTTCTGTCATCTACGAATCTCATAATCTATTGCTAAATCTGTGAACAGCAATCCGATAATAAAAGTATGATGCATCTATCACTAGCGGTGGTACAAAACCTAAGTGGTAGCGGTGATCGATCATAAATAATTCAAAACATTATGTATTGAAAGACAACATAATTTTTTAAAACTATCAAATATGTACATATAGTTTCTTTCTTTTGATGGATTTGGAGATACGAGGTAATAATTTGACGACGGTAAAAGTACTGCACGCTCATTCACTCCCGAACACATTTATTTTACTAGTTCATTTTCCCTTACAAACTGGCCGAAATGAAATTTGTAGATGCATTGCAAACCGCGTTAGTTATCTTAATTATTTTCTCAAAAACGGCTGCAAGTATTTTGATTAAATTTTTTGAACGGATAGTGCTAAATGGACATGACATCAATGCACTTTGATGTACCCTTTTGCTTTCACAAAAATTACACGAATATGTAATTTAGAAATATTTCTCACACCGTTAATACTTACATTGCCGGCGATTTCCACTCATTATTGTATTTGTGAGCATAATTACTTTAAAGAATTTTTAATGCAGTTTCTCGAAAACTCATAAGTTTTAGGCAAAATGTGCATTTTCAGGAACGCTCAAACGACATTTCCTCAAAACCGGCAACATATTTCTGAATGAATGTTTCCATACAGGATCATGTGTTACTCTTCTATAGTATTCTTAAAGTGGTGTTTCAGTTCTACCATTAGAGGATCGAAAAATTGAGTAAATGTGAAAAAACATGTTTGGGTGGCGATAGATGGTAGCTAGGCAGAGGATGGGGCAAAACAAAAAAGCTAGCCCCATCCAAAGAAATTAGAAAACTAACTAGTCCGAGAAAGTCTGTGCCATTCTGTAGCACCGCTAGTTTGTAACTATAAAGTCAATGTCTTATATCCTGTTTTCAACCACAAAACACCCAATCTTCCCGTTTCGTTCGTATTTTGAGACCTTTATCTTTTAATAGATATGAGACTTTTGGAGGTTCTTGGAGAAGAAGCTAAAAAATATTCTAAAAAAGACATTGAGCACTATTTGAAAAAAATTGTTCTCGAAAATGCACCAGTTTTGTTTCCTAGCAAGAAACGAATGAATTTTCGAAAAAGTCGTTAAAAACCATTTGAATATTTTGTGACTTTAAACGCATTAAATAAAGAAATAATTTAATAATATAAATATTCACAGAACGCAAGGTGTTGTGTCAAAACTAACATTCTAAAACTACATAATTGTAATTTTTCACAATTCAAACGTTTTATTGTTGTACTTGTGCGATGTATGTCGGCGCATTCTTTTCCTATTCCTACAAAAAAAATCCAGAAACGAAATAATTTTTGAAAAAGTCTTAACGAATGTTTGGAAAATTGTACATGACATGATTTAAAAGGCTAATTTTGGAGAATGTATTTCTTTGGAAAAATATCTCCAGCTTCATTAGTAAAGACATAGGACAGATGAGAGAAAAAGTTGAAATTTGCATTTTTCGAAAGTTCAGAAGTTTAAATAAAAATGGATTTTTTTCTTTTTGTAAACGCTCGGTCCTTTTGCTTTTCCTAAATCCCATTCTGCCCTTTAGAGCATACAGATGTTTTCGGATTCCCTTCTTTCGTAAAGATTCTCAACTATCTCCAGATTGTTTTCACCTCATCTATGCAGTACCTCATATCTCGCTTGGCCTAATGTTTAAGAGACAATCCCAAAATCTAATGGCTGCAACGAGCCCTGACACTGCCTGGCTAAGATTATCTTCTGGCTCCCTACATGTAGACAAGGGCAGTTCTTTTTTTAATTTTTTAATTGACTATTTGAAAATTACGCCGTTCAGTAACATAGTACTCTTTCGTGTCTTGTGATAGCTTACCTCTTAACTTATACTAAACTTAGCACTAAACTACATTACTCGTGGTGTAGGATACTACAAGATACTACATACTTTGAACAAATAGTGGAAAAAAGTTTAAGAACACTTTGAAAGGGAAACTGTTTGGCCAGATATTAACGAGTGAACTAACTAATTGGGAATAGTATGAACCTTGCAGAGCTCATCTCTTGGCCTAAAGTTTTCTGGGGCAGTTACATAAGAAAACAGCTGCAATGAGCCCTGATTGCCCAGATGAGGGGTATCGGTCGGTCTAAGCAGGGCCAGGTACGTCTTTCGGCCACAATCCCTTTGCATCTCAAAACGAAGCAAACTTTCTAGCTGGATCTCACCTGAACTTTCTCGGGAACATCGTCGCCGCATTCTTTGCATTTCTTGAACTCCGCTGAAATCCCAAGAAATAATTAGATGTATTTAGATGTTTCGTGATGCATTCAAATTATTCAGTGTCGTGGACTTGTGTGTATAAATTGTAGTTGCTGGTGTCAAAATAAATTCTAACATGTTACTCTTAATCTCAAAATTGTGGACAAAACCAACTAATATCCGAATTTGGGTTCTACAAAATTTATTTTCCGGTATAAAATACAAGCTCTGTATCGTTGCTTAAAAATCAAGCCAGGTATATTTTTCCAGTTGTAAATAAAACAGAATCATATAAGCAATCAATAATACAATATTATTCTAAATAAGGTCTGTCTTTATGAATATTCTTAGAAAAAACGAATTGCATTTTACAGTTCACTCGTTCACTTCATAGGTGTCTATTAAAAGTAGCGCTATCCCTTGGATTTTAGAATACTCACACTTACCACATTACAGACAAACGTACGGATGTGTTTGTAAAATCGCGTTTATTAAGGGCAGGTGAAAAACTTAAGAAAATAATTCATGTTGTTTATTTATCTCGTGGTTTTATATTCCAAATATTTCAAAAGCAAGTTGTTTTATAATACGAAATATTGCATAGAACCAACTCATTAACAATTTATTTGACATATATTAGGGCTTTTTGATGTGCACCAACTGGATTAATATACTTTTGTAGCTTATTTTTTAAAATCAATATGTGTGATGCAAAGGACGCACTGTTTTGCAATTAAATGCAGTAGTTTACAAACAAATATACAGAATTGCTTAAGGGGTACACGCAGTATAACTTTGGTAGCTTAGCGACTTCTTCTTCTTCTTCTTCCAACGCACTACAGCCCGATGTGGGCCAAGGCTGCCTTCACGATCTGCCTCCATTTCTCTCTTCTTTCGGCCTTCTCCCACCATTTTTTTTCTTTCTTTAGCCGTGTTTCTTTGCCGAGTCGTCTCCATGAGCTAGGTACCGTATTCCGAGGCATCTCGTTAGGATTCGTGACAAGGTTCTTTTTACAAGATAGAGCCGCCAACCCTATGCTTAACCCCCTCTCTGGTGGACCGGGTTTGATTTCGGGGTTTCCTTCCCCTAGGGAGGTTGGTTAACTACACCTGGAGAGTCCCCCCCCCCCACCCTTGGTTTTTCTGTCGGGGTTTTCCTTCCCTTAGTCCAATGCTCCCGTTTTCAGGCGCCGGAGACTCGCCCTCGCCCTGCTCTCATTAGCTACTCTCTAAGCTCTCACCTTAGAGAGCACCCAGGGGCCGCCACGAGGAGGAGAGATGCTGACTTTTCACCCAAATCGGGTATCCCCATTACAGGGGGGTATTACTGGTATTTAGTAGTGATTACCTATGGACATCGGTAATCCCCGCCACACCCCTGACAGCCATTTGACCCCCAGCGAAGCTTAGCGACTGTTAAAATCAAAATACCACACGATTGAACTGAGGGCAGAGAACTGCAACTAACTGTGTTGTCCTGAGAAATTTCAGCTGGAGCCTAACGTGTAGTGAAGGAATTAATGAATGAAAAATATTACTGCAAATTAAAACAATCGAAAATGAATTGTATCCCTGGTGAGTGACTGTGTAATTTACATTCGATTGCGTAATGTGAACTGTTTCTATTTGAAAATGAAAACCTTGGTCATTTTTCTTCACATATACGGTATCCATAAAGGTAAGTTGGAAATTGATTTTAATTGCATCCAGGCGTGAATTGTATTAATGGTACATACACGAGATGAATTTAATGGTGAGAAGTCATGAATCAAGAACATGCAAAAACTTATGTTGATTCTAAAACTATGACAGATTGAATGCCTCCCTCCCGAATCGCAGTGCCTTAAAACAACGTACAAGTGCCGATCCGGTAGCTGAGTAATGTTTTGTTTTTTACTTTTCTTGAAGACCTAGAAAGGAAGGACGGAATAAAGTTCAATAGCACTTCAGAATTATTCGCATCTTCTAGGTACCTTGGTTTAATAATATTATTTATCGTTCTACATATTTTCATCAAAAAGAATTTGTTCTTCCTCACAATGACATTCACTTTCATTGGACAAATTTCATTCGATTTACCTGAAAATGTGCAAAATGTCCACTTCACATGCTGTTTTTATTTATATTCAAGAAGAAATTAAAATATATTTACTTTTTGGTGAAATTTAGCAGAACTATGCTCTATTACGAAAGACAAGGTGGCGTTGTGGTTCACTGTCGCCGTGTGAATTGGATTGTAAATTTCACTGTTTTTGGGGATTAAAAAATCTGGAGGGAGGCGGTGAAATTCTGGCTTCGGATTCAATGCGTTGACGTACATAGAGAAACATGTGACATGTCTTTGGGTCTGACAACAACCCCCGAAAATAAAAACAAAATACAATGTCACAAAGGTTTTTCGCGATTTAAAGAAAAAGGAGGGCGATGACGCAATCCCGGTTTCACATTAGGATTTAGCACGTCGAATTACGTATAGAAACTTGTGTCAAATCTTTAGGAGGGCGCTGTTTCTTTAGTGAAAATTAAATATGTTCGCTCTCGCGCGCTCTCACACTCTCACTATCTCTCTCGCTCTCGCTTGCTCGCTCTCTCTCTCACTCTTTCTCTCGCTCTCGCTCTCTTTCGCTCTCTCGCTCTCTCTCTCTCGCTCCCTCGCTCGCTCTCGCTCGCTCACTCTCTTTCTCGCGCTCTCTCTCGCTCTCCCTCGCTCGCTCTCTCGCTCTCGCTCTCTCTCGCTCGCTCGCTCTCTATCTTGCGCTCTCTCACTCTCGCTCGCTCGCTCTCTCTCACTCTCTAGTTCTCGCTCTCTGGTTCGCTCTCTCGCGCGCTCTCTTGCTCGCTCTCTCCTTCGCTCGCTCGCTCACTCTCTTTCTCGCGCTCTCTCTCGCTCTTTCTCGCTCGCTCTCTCGCTCTCTCTCGCTCTCTCTCTCTCTCACTCTCTCGTTCTCGCTCTCTGGTTCGCTCTCTTGCTCGCTCTCTTGCTCGCTCTCTCCTTCGCTCGCTCGCTCGCTCTCTTGCTCGCGCGCGCGCTCTCTCGCTCTCGCTCTGGAGTACTTTTTATATTACGTACTGTCGGTACGTTAGGATATAACTCTCGTAACGCGATTTTGTGAACATTAGACACTCATCGACTCACGACGGTGAACCCAATCACTACATGAATGTGGGAAGTACTCACCTTCGTTGCAGTCACTCTCTTTTACGCATTCGGCCACGATGACCTTGACCTTCTCCATCTCTTTCTTGCAATCGTCATCGCATTTGAACTTCGGTTCTTCGCCGCCGCTGGGGAACGCCGTCTGCGAGAAAGGAATCACCAGAGGAATTACTTTCTTTCTGTGAAATATTCCTTTCAGGACCTGTAATATCCATGAATGTTTTCTTGAACCCTCTTATCACAAGATTCAAAAGGAGTTGGTTGGGGTGATTATTTGGTCGACATCACTATTATAACAAATTTGTGGTTCGTTTTTCAACGCAAAATAACACGTCAATTACACGGAAGCGAGTATCTCTGCATACCAAATTATGTTATCATTCTTTAATTCATGTTATAATTTATGCTTCATGTTATAATTTATTCTGGATTCAAGTAATGTTAGTAAAGGAGTGGGCATAGGTCTTGCAGGGCTCAAGGAAACGTGTGTGTGTGTGTGTGTGTGTGTATGTGTATGTGTATGCGTATGCGTATGCGTATGCGTATGCGTATGCGTATGCGTATGCGTATGCGTATGCGTATGTGTGTGTGTATGTGTATGTGTGTGTGTGTGTAATGTTACCATCAGGAGCGGCTGTTCACGGGAACTAGCCAAAGTGACACATCATATTTATATAAGAGTTATATTACTTTGTAAATTTATTTCTCTTACTACGTACTACAAGTACGTTGGTTTCAATTGTATTTTTGAATGGCACGCGCGCAGATCTCTATTGAGTAGTAGATGAAGGCTCCGAATGAGTGAGCCACGGACCACGCTGATCATTCGAGTGAAGTAGGCCTCAACCTACTCGGCGCGAGCCGTTCTTCATGCTTGTCAATTATTTTTGTTTTTGAACTCCATTCTCCTCCTCGGCTTTGCGGCTAGCGGTCGGGTTTAGCACAAACCCATCATTTTGCCGCTCTCTCTGATCGGGATGACTTACGTTTGCCTAAGGATGGTGGCGGATTTTAGACACTAGCTAGATAGCTATGTGCGGTAGCTCAGTGCATCAACTGATGTCACTGCAGCGCCTCTGCCCGTAAGGACCTGGGTTCGAGTTCTGACGGCAGGATTATCGACACTAGCTTTTCAGCTACGTCGAATTCTAGCGGCCGGCTTCTCTGATCGGTAGTTTTCCGTGGTTTCTCCGATCAACACCAGGCGAATGCCGGAGCAGTACCCTACCAAATGGGTCACGGACCGCGCGCGATCTGTCCTTCCTCTTCCTTGTATTATCCTCTCCCCTTACACACACACACACTTACACTAACATGCACAACACAACCACATATTCCGGGAGATCGGTCAGGAGCTTAGAGCTTGTCCCGGCTTGGGCGGTGCCCCGCTGGTCCTGGTTAGGGGGAAACCCCACTAGCCGACAGTAGGTCGGCGCCGGATCTCGCCATCCAGCGGGGGAAGATCACCGCCATCTCCCGAAAAAACATGCACTACACTAACGGGACTAATGACCAAAGCAGTTGACGCGCCTCGAAAAGGGAAAAATCAATCAAAAATGGGATTATCTGATATAAATTGAGAAGAGCGCAATATTCGTGAAATTCTCCACACTGGGTATATGAATTCAGAAGCGCTTGAAGCAAAAAGAAAAGTGAGAGGTAAGATAATACTAATGAACACCAAATAATAGCCCCATATTGGAAAGCGTGGAAAATTAAAAAAATATTAAAATCGGAAGTCCCGAGGAAATATGTCTCATATTGCTGCTAGGATTGTTCGGGTTTACATTATTTGATTATAATCTTGTGTTCAGTACCAGTTTTTAAATAATGCCAATTTTTTATCTAGATATCTCGTGCCTGAATCTGACCTTGACGTCCGTCAAACACGGACAATCATTCCCACAGCTGCCACACACAAAAAAAGGTGGATTCGGATATTTTAAAAATGTTTACGTATCAATAGGAACGAGTTCCATGTACTGATTCTAGTTATTTTGATGTGGAGATAAAATTTTTCGACTGAACTCTATAGCTGCCAAAGACGGATAACACTAGAAACATTGGTAACTACACTACTGTTTGTGGAAATTGCAACACCAAGAACGAATGGATCTAGGGAAATGATATTCAATGTACTGTGCACCCATGCCACAGGCACTACTTTATTTCATTTGCAGTACCATCAAATACATGGATACATGCCAAGTCAGTACGTTGAGAAGCCACCGCGCGCATCCACAAGAGCCTGTACACGGCGCGGCATTGAGCTAATAAGAGTCTGTATCGCTTCTTGTGGCAGGTCCTGCCATTCTCCTTGAAGCCGCGTCCAGAGTTCGGCGGTGGAAGCTGGCGGAGGTGCCTGGCGGACCAGCCTCTGGGAAAGCATGCTCCACACATGTTCAATTAGCGACATGTCAGGTGAATGAGCCGGCCATGAAAGGAGCTGTATCTGGTGTTCATTGAACACACGTTGCACGATGCGAGCGATATGGGGTCGCGCATTGTCTTGCTGGAATATCGCTCCAGGCGAGCGTTGTACGAAGGGCACGACCTCCGCCCTCACGACTTCCTCGATGTACCGGTGGGCGTTGAGATTTCCCTCAATGCGGAGTAGGCGGGTCCGTGAGTGGTAGCCAATGGCACCCCATACCATTACACCGGGTGTTGGGCCGGTATGACACTGGCGAATGCATCCCTCCAGATTGCGTTCACCGCGATGTCGTCGAACACGTATACGACCGTCGTTATTGGACAAATTGAAGCGGGAATCGTCGGAAAAGATGACTTGCTGCCACTCAGCCCGCCAATGTCGAGGTTCGACGCCCCACAGATGTCGGAGGCGTCTGTTGTCGAGAGTCAGTGGAAGGCGCAACAAGGGGCGGCGAGCAATTAAGCCCCTTTGCACAAGACGGCGCCGAACACTGCTGGCGGACATGCTGTGACTTGTCACTGTATTCCACTGCTGCGCTAACGTGGTGGATGTCGCTGTGCGATCGGTGATGGCCATACGGTAGAGGTGTCGATCTTCCCTCGCCGTAGTGTGATAGCGAGGCCCTGTCCCACGCTGGCGGTGGGTACGACCTTCCGCAGACCACTGACGCCATGTTCGCATGATGGTACTGGCGGCTCGTCCCAGACGTGTGGCAATCTGGCGGTAGGACAACCCAGCTTCTCGCATCCCAATGACCCTGCCCCGGTCGAAGTCCGTCAAGTGTTCGTACTGCACTTGCTGTCGGCGACGAGGCATGGTGTGACTTACAGACAACTTGTGCGAGCCAAGGGTCGACCTGTCACTGTTTGTAGCCTCTCCAAGGCGCCTCTATTCATACCCGAACAAGGTGCGATAAGCCGTCCCTACGTCGCAACCACGTGACTGGCGGCGTTGTAAATGTAATCACCTGGCGATCTCAATGTCACAAATTTATCCACGAAATGCGATGCGTTCAATGCCGCTCCTTCGCGGTGTTGCAATTTCCACAAACAGTAGTGTAATTATGGACAGAGTTCGGTATGCTAAGGCTCACGCAAGTTAAAGAGGTGGCCACTCAGGCTGAATGTGATAAAGCAGAATTTAAGGTCATAAGTTTTACAGTATGAGTCGCCGAAGATCGTCACTTTTTTGGGAGCTAAAAAGCCCAGAGGTGTTGTAAATTAGATCCTGATTTTCAGCACTTCATTTTATAACATTAAATCCAACATTTATTTTTTTATTAATAATACAGGTCTTTCAAGTTCGGTTCAAAAGGAGATAACAAAACTCGCACGGGAATGACTAGAATTTTTTTTATTAATAATACAAGTCTTTCAAGTTCGGTTAAAAAGAAGATAACAAAACTCGCACGGGAATGACTAGAATTCTCCGGGTGTCTTCATGATTGGGTTAATAGAGACGAGCAAACAAGAACTAAATTTGACTCATGAAAGAAGTGCCTTTCTCGAAACTGTTGGGACTTGGAGCAGTAATACGCATAGTCGAATTCTACGGGTTTCTGTCTCATGTATGACATGCATGGTGTATTTTCTCCTTATGACGTGTGATTTCTCATACGTCCACATACATATCGATATGCAAATTAAGGTTATTTCGGTGGCGCAAGGACTTTGGGCAGCGTGCAAGTACGCAGAGGCGAAAGCAGCGACCGGGAGCGGCAGCTCAGTGCATCAACTGATGTCACTGCAGCGCATCTGACCGGGAGGTACTAGGTTCAAGTCCTGACGGCGACAGGATTTTCGACACTGGCGTTTCAGCTAGGTCGAATGCATTCGCTGTCTGGAGGAGAATTCTAGTGGCCGGCTGCTCTGATTGGTAGTTTTCCGTGGTTTCTCCGATCAACACCAGGCGAATGCCGGAGCAGTACCATACCGAACGGGCCACGGACCGCGCGCGGTCTTTCCTTCCTCTTCCTTGTCCCAACCTCTCCCCTTACACACACACACCCACTTACACTAACACGCAATACACTGCCACATATTTCGAGAGACCGGTCGGGAGCTTAGAGCTTGTCCCGGCTGGGGCGGTGCCCCGCTGGTGGGAGAGTCCTGGTTAGGGGGAAACCCCACTAGCCGACGGTAGGTCGGCGCCGGATCTCGCCATCCAGCGGGGGAAGATCACCGCCATCTCCCGAGAATAAACATGCACTACACTAACGGGACTAATGACCAAAGCAGTTGACGCGCCGGGAACACGAAAAAATCAATCAATCATTCAAGTGGCATCTTCCACGTCTCTCTCGGCCATCGTCTCTCTCCCTGTGTGTGTGTGTGGCAATCGCGACACGTGGTTTTGTAAATGGGGAAGGCTCCAAACGCATTGAATCATAATGCATGCATTGTATTTCTAAACAAATTTTTTTCCGATACACGCATAAGAGTGGCGCTCCTGCCGCATATTGGGAAAACTAGTTGATGCCCAATTCTTCTCGCTGAGCTGCATAGTAATGCTATCTGGTGTGCACGCCCTTCTTCAGACCCTACGCCCCACCCTTGAAGGCTGCTTGTCCACAGCCTTTGCCCGCCCGTAAGCCTGTGCAGTGAATGCATGACGTCACACCTCGTCGTTTTACACAGGCCTTATGGCAGAATGAAGTGGGAGCTTATCGCTTTTGTCTTCCCTGTTACCTTCAAATACGTTACGGACGGCCGTTAACGAACTGGCAAAGAAAATTTTTGATATGATTGTTTTATAATACAACTCAAAAATCCATCATTCATAAACAAATAATTTGTAAATATGTTTTTAAATTTCTTTCAGGGAGCGATTTCTATAGGAGAGGTAACTCCGTCTTAAACCTTTAATGATGAGCCCCGTCATCGGCGTTGTTCCTCAGCATTCACGCTTGGCAATCGAGGATTCCGTGGATTGATTTGTGTTTGTGGACGCGACAACTGCTAAGGTCATTAACGCTGTAAGTGGAGTGCCCAAGTCATCGGCGTTGTTCCTCAGCATTCACGCTTGGCAAGCGAGGATTCCGTGGATTGATTTGTGTTTGTGGACGCGACAACTGCTAAGCTCATTAACGCTGTAAGTGGAGTGCCCAAGTCATCGGCCTTGTTCCTCAGCATTCACGCTGGGCAATCGAGGATTCCGTGGATTGATTTGTGTTTGTGGACGCGACAACTGCAAAGGTCATTAGTGCAGTGCATACGTTTATCACGGGAGCTAACGTTAAACGTCTCCTGCTGAATGGTGAGATTGGAACCGACAAACATATCAGCTTATCGAGTTTTCTCTTGCCACGTATCTCCCACCAGCGGGGCACCTCCGTCAGTCTCAAGGATATCACTATCACCCACATACACTTCTTCTTATTTCGATGAGAAGATAAAATATTTATGTAGTTTCCATGTACGGGTAATATTATAAACATTGGTAACTATGGACAGAGTTTGGTATGCTAAGGCTCACGCGAATTAGAGGTAAGGGGGCGGGGCGACACTTCAAACAAATCAAGCGAAAAGAAGCTCAAAATCCGACAAGGAGACACCAGAATGGCTTTGCTTTCCGGGACATTTGTTTCGACCGATTGTCGTAATTCTGCCCAACGTGTTAACCCCATCCCCCACACCGTGGCAGCCGTACTCACCGCAGCGCCGACGAGAACGACGAGGAGGGCGATGGTGGTGTATCTGCAGGCGGCCATGGCTGTGTGTGGGGCTGGGCAACGCCCCCTCTGCCATTTTATAACCCGCGGGAGGGGGCGGGGCGGGCAGTCGCCATCCATCCTCGCGGGGAGACACTTCCGTGACCGCCACGCCCCGCTTCCGCCGGGGCAACCAGTATCTCAACAGCACATCTCGTGCGCCGCTCGTGTTATGGGCTGGCGGCACCCGCCTCCCTCCCCTCCGGCCACGCCCACCGCGCTCGTTCAGCCGTTTATTTATTTATTTATTTATTTATTTATTTATTTATTTATTTATTTATTTATTTATTTATGTATTTATTTATTTATTTATTTATTTATTTATTTATTTTACGACAAAACAGTTTAAAGCTGTGTGTGACGTGCTATGGGTTCTTGAGCTGTCCACTTCAGTAAAATGAAATTGTCAACTCTTTCAACACTTCAGCAACTCAAACTCTTTCAACAACTCAAACTCAAACTCTTCTCAAACTCTCTACAAACTCAAACTCAAACTCTCAACAACTCAGACTCTTTCAACAGTTTTCCAGAACCTGTTAGGCAATTCTTAGCATAACCCGTCGAGGTGGGTTGGTCCACGACCTGACGGGGCGATGCAGGGAGGGAAAGTGTGTCTGGGCGGTTGAGGAGTCTGTTTGTTTTCCCACTACTCACCTTGTGCAACGTTCTGCTTTGTATTTAGGGATGCGTTGTTAACGTATTTTGAGGAATATTCCCTGTAGGCGTCAATACGCTTGCTTTGGCCTCGGACTCTTCTAGACGGGCGGTCGGGAGCTAACCCACACCCGATCAATCGGCTTGGGCTAGGTCTTGTACTGAACTCCAGGGTGATCGGGGGGAACCACGGTGGTGCATAGCCGTGTTTTCCCTCACAATATCACCGTGGCAACCCTGGCACTCCGATGGAGTGTCCTCCTTTGTTGAGCTCCATGGTGTGTGGGGACCACGGGGATGAATCGGATATCCATCTTCACCTTTTCCCCCGATCTCTTCCTCAATGAAGATATGTCCGGAACGAACTATTCATTTAAATAGTTTCTTTTCGAAAGAAGAACATGGAACAAAGAAGCCTAGATTCCTCCTCATGGCATGCGCCGAGGAAGGAAAATAATTTGAAATGATTATTGCTGTCCGTTTGGTGCGCTATTGAAGAGACTTATGGAAAACTACGAGCTGTGGTGCGACAAATGAATGGTACCATTCTCTTTGAAGCACGTTCGGATGATCTGATAGACAAGGTCATGAAAGCCAAGCAGATTACCGGCCTCCAGGTGGATGTGACCACTCACCCAACACTTAACCCTTGTAAGGGAGTGGTCAACCATGAGGAATTTTCTGCAGAGTGTGAGGAAGAGCTACTCTCTTTTTTTAAGAGTCAGGGTGTGACCGACTTCTGTAGAATCAAGAGGTGAAAGCATAGGCGAGAAATCCCCACTTCCACTCTTATTTTCACATTCAATCTTCCAACACACCCTCGGAGGATCTCGTGCGATTTCTATAACCTCCACGTATAGCAATATGTACCTAACCCTTTGCGCTGTTTCAAGTGCCAGAGGTTTCGCCATAAACAACAGCGGTGCAAGACAGATAACCCGGTGTGCGGTAAGTGTGGGAAAACGATGCACGAACCTGAACCCTGAACCCAGTTCACCGCATTGTGTTAATTGCGAAGGTGACCACCCGGCCAACTTGAAGCAAAGTCCTACCTTTCTGAGAGAACGAGAGATCCAGAATGTCAGAACCGTTGAGAAAGTGTCCTTTCCTGAGGCCAAACGTCGGTTCCAAGCGAGGAACCCTATTGATCTCCCTCGATCCTTCTCCAAAACCGTGAAAGCTAAGACTCTGAAGGTAGCAGCGAGTTGCCAAACAACGAGCTTCGCATGTCAAGTGTCTCCAGTGGACCTCCCTGTGGATACCTCACCCCTGCAAGGTGGGAGAGTGATCATCCTAACAAAGTATAAGAAGATTGACAGAAAAGCTCAGCCTTCGCAGTCGACCAAAACGTCAAGCAGGCCTCCTTCAATGGAAGTTGATGTCAGTCGGACAACTACCTAAGAACTGGTTACAAAAAGCTCATTATCGAGGCCTCCACAAGTGAAAAATGATTCCATCATGGACCTCATGTCATGGAATAGTAATGGTTTCTTCTCGCGACGGGACGATCTTAAACTCTTGTTGTCCCGTTACAATCCTCTGATAATTTGACTCCAAGAGGCTACCCTCACCCCACCCCATTCCTTGTATCTTCGTGGTTTTTTCCCTTAGAGGTTCGGTGTGGATGATGGTCTCCGTGCTCATGTCGGAGTTGCTTCACTAGTACATGATTCGCTGTAGTGTACAGAGGTACTTCTTCAGACCGACTTTCAAGCAGTGTGTGTGTGCAGGTGCACCTCCCATCCCTCACACTCACTGTATGCATCATTACATCCCTCCGATGATGAACTTCGGGGCTTGATAAACCCACTGCCCTCTCCGTTTGTGATAGTCGGGGATGTATATGCCCATAGTCCTCTCTGGTGCGGGAAATCAGCTTCCATTCGCTGAATCTACCAGATCCCTGGGGCGTGCCTCACGTGGCGTTAAGTCCCTTACGTGGCGTGCTCATATCCGTGGACTACAAACCAGATTTCAGACTACAAAGACTACTAGACTAAAACTACATCCCAGACTACAAACCAGCATTTCTATAGGATATACCAATTGCATAGCCATCCAGTCTTTTACTTGGAAGGAAATCAGCTTCCATTCACTGAATCTGCCAGATTCCTGGGGCGTGCCTCACATGGCGTTTAGTCCCTTACGTGGCGTGCTCATATCCGTGGACTACAAACCAAATGTGTCTCCCCCTTAACCTTCTTCGAATGCTGAATGGTACGTCATGGGAAGCCGACCGCACTACCCTATTGCGGTTACATAGATCACTCATCCGCTCAGTTTTGGATTACGGTAGTGAAGTGTATGGCTCGGCAGCTCCCTCCACTCTGCGACCCATCAATAGTATACACCACGCTGGTATCCGTCTATCAACAGGTGCGTACCGCACCAGCCGAATTGAGTGCCTTCTAGCCGAGGCTGCTGAGTCTTCCTTAAAAAGAAGGCGGGATATTTTATTAGCATCTTATGATGCTAAAGTATCAGGACACTCTAATCATCCTTGTCGCCAAATAATTATCCATCCTCAATATGAAACATATATTCTTGGAACATCGCTGCCTCAGCATCCAGGTAATCGATTGCAAAATCTTTGGCGGGACCTGAATGTTGGTCTTCCCACCCCTGTCTCCTACCCCTAAGTCCCAAGTCACCCCATTTCCCCTTGGAAACTCCTCCGCCCAAATATTGACCTCAGACTATCCAATCTTCCCAAACAAACGTCTAGTCCTCTTGACTTCTTCGCTGTCCGGGTGACGCCGCGTAGTGGGCTGAGAGGCCGACGTTTCGCCTGACATGTCGCAGGCTTCCTCAGGGCATTGAGGAAGTCATCGTCGATGCCCTGAGGAAGCCTGCGACATGTCAGGCGAAACGTCGGTCTCTCAGCCCACTACGCGGCGTCACCCGGACAGCCAAGAAGTCATCGACTCGAGCCGCGGAAGCCTACGCGTCCTCTTGATTACCAGATGCATTTTCAGGAAATGAGGGTAGCCTATCCAGTACATGTATTCTTATACACAGATGGTTCATCGTGCAATGATGCAGTGGAATTGTTTAAGCAATGTTCTCGAATTACACTTTCAGTGAACGTGTTCGTAAAAAGACACGTACTATTTTAAGGTGTTTTTTTGTTTTCGAAATATCATGAAGACGCTGCCATTTCTCTAGTTTTGAAGGATATTAGTTCAAACTTTCATTAAGATTAAATTTTGTAATGATTCATTTCCAATAAGATTTTCCTGATCCACCTCCATCTCATTTTACCATCTTTATATTTAACCACCAACAGTGAGACATACAGTCTGTCATATTAAACACTGTTTTCGTTTAGAAAAGTATTTGAGCATTCTTCGCTACCAAGTTTCATGATTGTTGCTTTAAATGAAAGATAGAGGGCACTAAATGTGTTGTAACTTGTTAATGTAAAACCATTTTATGGTAAAAGTACTAATTTTTATCTATATATTTAAAAAAATAAGGTATTCTGCCATGGCTTCGTTTAGAGCTTCTACTGAACCGATTGTAGTATTTTTTCCTTTAAATGAAAGAATGTGATCCCTAGATGTGTTATCAGATATTGTTTGTGTTGATTCACCGACATTTACGGTGTAAATTAATTAATTAAATAATTATTTAATAGTACGCTTATCAATAGTCAATTGTTTTCTCCCAAAGGGTGGCTGTTTTAAAATTGATATACATGAGTCGAGTCCTCGCCGTTTCATGGTGGCGCTGCTTAATGTTTTGTTTTGATTGTTGAGATTTGTTCACGATTCGTCAAGGTTTTGTTTCAGTGTAATAATTGCATTGTGGTGATGACAGTTTGCATGTATTTGCTTTTGTAGTGTATTTTGTAGAGAACATTCGGACAGAGGGTTTTGTTCGGTTGTACTGAAGTAGTGAAGTTGTTCACAGGTTACGTCGAATTCCGAATCGTTGCCCAAGCGCCCCAAAAGACGCAAACGTAGTACATTGACTGGGAGCAGGGAAAGAGAAAGTCAGCGTATGTATCGTGATAGTGAGGTCATTTCGTTTTCGGTTGGGTCATTGTCTATGAAATGTCAGTTTTGTTCTACTTTGTACTTCCCATGTGAGAGAAATTCTGTAAACGAGTTTACTCTGTGTTGCTAAAATGGAAAAATAAGTTTATCTTCGAGCAATATGCCAGAAGATATCAAACAGTTGTTTATAGGAGATTATGACACATCAAAAAGCTTTAGAAATAATATCCGTCAGTATAGTAGTGCTCTTTCTTTTGTGTAATTTGGTGCCGATATTGCATTGCCACCTGGTCATGGGCCATACGTGTTCAGAATTTTGGGATCTCCTCATCACAGAATATTTTCGTTATACCCTGAAGATTCAAACAATGCAACATATTGTGAACAATAAACTGGGCACAGAATTTTACATTTATCTCAGATCACACCGTCAATTTTTGACGGGTTCTCACTAGTAATATATTAAAATTAATAGAATGAACGCTTTCCTATTGTTCGTTCATTTCGTATTCAAGATCTACCACATTCCTTCTACATTGTTTTGGTCGTTTTGTTTGACTACTCTCAATAGATCCATCGTAAATGTTTCATAGCGAGTTTTTTTTTAGTTTAAAGTTTAAAGAGCGCCTTTAAATGTTAGTGACTGAATATAGTAATACAATGACAAGCAATCTTCTAATATGTGTTTTTACAAAAACTGATAAATCACTAGAATTATATATGCCACGTCACGCACACATATTTACGTCTGCACATCTTGGTAAATATAAAGCGCTTCAATAACATTTTCTGAAATATGGTAGTCACACTGATCAGTTGTTATATTATTCAAAAATTTGTAAACCTATCAATTCATTAGTCTTCGATTCATTGATTGTTAGTGATTATGGGCTCGTCAACTGCTAGAGTATTTAGTCCCGTAAGTGTCGTGCATGCTTTTTCCTCGGGAGAAGGCGGTGATCTCCCCTGCTGGATGGGGAGACCCGACGCCGACCTAACTAGCGGGGTTTTCCCCAACCAGGTATCTCCCACCAGCGGGGCACCGCCCCAGCCGGGACAAGCTCTAAGCTCCCGACCGTTCTCTCGAAATCTGTGGTAGTGTAGTGCATGTTAGTGTAGGTGTATGTAAGGAGTGAGGAAGGGACAAGGAAGAGGTAGGAAACTTCGCGCGCGGTCCGTGGCCCGTGTATTATGGTACTGCTCCGGCATTCGCCTGGTGTTGATCGGAGAAACCACGGAACTCTACCGATCAGAGCAGCCGGCCGCTAGAATTCTCCTCCAGACAGCGACTGACTTCGACCTAGCTGGTAAGCTAGTGTCGAAAATCCTGCCGCCGTCAGGACTCGCATCTTAGGACCTGCCGATCCTAGTGACATCAGTCCAGGTTCCGGAAGTGACATCAGTTGATGCCCTGAGTCACCCTTTCCTATTTAGTCTTTGAAAATAACTACTGAAAGACATGAAAAAAAATTTAAGGTTCTCGATTTCCATATCGAGCATGTTCAGTAACTCTTTGTTGTAACGTTTTACAGGCCTTTCGTTTGTGCAATGTAATCGCACGAGTGCGTCTCGTTCTCTTTCTTTATCTTTGTCATTATCGTTCTAACATACTTATCAGATCTTTCATGGATCTCAATGACCATGGAAATTGAAGGTTACCGTAACACCGATAATATAAAATTACATAAAATAATATCCAACAGGCAACGGCGGCGCGACTGGTATTGATAAGCCGCCAGATACCCAAAATAAAATACGTAATTGAATACGAACATAATAAGCAAGATAAGCAAGCCTCCCGTATTGTGTAAATGTTAATAATCTTTGTTCAAAGTGTATCTAATCTTTTTGCTGACCTTCGTAATTATGAACAAGAACATGAACAGTAGTAACATGATAAACCTCACTTTCATCATTTACTATTAATATTATCATCAACATTACCGTCTCTTCACTATTAACATTAATATCGCCTCAGTATTAACAGTAACATCGCCTCACTTCTAACATAAATATCGCCTCACTTCTAACACTAAGATCGCCTCACTATTAACATTAACATTACCTCGCAATTAACATTAACATCGTCTCACTTTTAACATGAACATCGCCTCGCAATTAACATTAACATCGCCTCACTTCTAACATTAACATCGCCTCACTTCTAACATTAACATCGCCTCACTTCTAACATTAACATCGCCTCACTTCTAACATTAACATCGCCTGACTTCTAACATTAACATCGCCTGACTTCTAACATTAACATCGCCTCACTTTTAACATTAACATCGCCTGACTTCTAACATTAACATCGCCTCACTTTTAACATTAACATCGCCTGACTTCTAACATTAACATCGCCTCACTTTTAACATTAACATCGCCTGACTTCTAACATTAACATCGCCTCACTTTTAACATTAACATCGCCTCACTTTTAACATTAACATCGCCTGACTTCTAACATTAACATCGCCTCACTTCTAACATTAACATCGCCTCACTTTTAACATTAACATCGCCTGACTTCTAACATTAACATCGCCTCACTTTTAACATTAACATCGCCTCACTTTTAACATTAACATCGCCTGACTTCTAACATTAACATCGCCTCACTTTTAACATTAACATCGCCTCACTTTTAACATTAACATCGCCTCACTTCTAACATTAACATCGCCTCACTTTTAACATTAACATCGCCTCACTTTTAACATTAACATCGCCTGACTTCTAACATTAACATCGCCTCACTTTTAACATTAACATCGCCTGACTTCTAACATTAACATCGCCTCACTTTTAACATTAACATCGCCTCACTTTTAACATTAACATCGCCTGACTTCTAACATTAACATCGCCTCACTTTTAACATTAACATCGCCTCACTTTTAACATTAACATCGCCTGACTTCTAACATTAACATCGCCTCACTTTTAACATTAACATCGCCTCACTTTTAACATTAACATCGCCTGACTTCTAACATTAACATCGCCTCACTTTTAACATTAACATCGCCTCACATCCGCATCGCTTCACTTCTAACATGAACAATAAGATAGGGATTGCTGTGGATCGTGCGGCTCATCTTATCACTCTCCCAATCCCCAATTGAAAAAGATTGTTTCTATAAAAAGCCTTGTAGACATTTTTCTGAATCTGTGGCCCTCTTTTTCCTTACAGTTATTTACTTTGTGTATTAGAATTCTATTGATTGGGGGGGGGTCATGAAGGAGGGAAAACTGGGAAACTACCGATCAGGACAGCCGGCCACAATTCTCCTCCAGGCAACGGCAGAATTCGATATTTAACTAGCGTCGAAAATCCTGTCACCGTCGGGACTCGATACCTAGGTCCTCCAGATCAGAGACGCTGAAGCAATCAGCAATATTGATTCTGAGCCTATTTAATTAGAGAGGATGGTCAATATTTCAGATATGCACTAATTTTCGCACATTCCTGATTGTTCTCAATCGAGGAAGAGCAATATGTTGGGTATCTGTTTCACAATAGTAATGGGAACCCATTCAAATGTCAAAAGGCATGTCACAAAGCAGGAAAACGTGCACACATTACAAGTCCTCCGTTTTGCAGCCTTCCATCATGAACGGAACACAGATTAATATTTCCCAGAATATGATACAATAGCGCATTGAAATATTCGAACAATACTACTCCAGGGGAAATACTATACAGGACGAACGATTTCTGAAAAAAGGCAGGGGAAGCACAGGAAATTCAAAGAACAGAATAACAGATGGAAGTGTGATGCCATATCGATGTATAAGCTTCTGACATGAAATTACGCAAACGGTGAGAAAAAAGCATCTTGAGTCATGATTTCAGTAATTAACGTTATTATCTCGGCGTAGCACGTCTCAAATTTTTAAGTTCAAATTCTGGCACTAGACTTACGAGTCCCAGAGATTTTTATTAACGGGATGACATGTGAATTGTATTTGTGAAATGATGACATTGTGAAATATATATATATATATATATATATATATATATATATATATATATAAATGAAAGATAATTGCGGTGGAAATATTGGTGCATAAAATTCCCAGTAAGTTCAATACTTTTGGAAATCAGTGTGTTGTATTTTAAATATCTTTATTACTAAAAAGATGGAGAAAATGGATGTAAATGAAAGATAATTACTGTGGAAATCTTGGCGCATAAAATGCGGAGTAAGTTCAGTACTTTTTCACACAACACAAAACACACAAAAAATAATTAATACTTCATCTACGCAATAGATACACACACACACACACACACACACACACACACACACACACACACACACACACATATATATATATATATATATATATATATATATATATATATATATATATATACTTAATCTATTTCTAAAGACATTTACAAAGAAATTTTGTAATTATATTCAGTGTGGACCAGCATTTTTATTTCTGCTCAGACACCTTTGAGAGATAACTGATCCTGGTGAAGGCGAATTTGAGGTTCTTTGAGGAAAAGCAGTGAGTTTTTCTTCTTTTCTTTACATTCACACCAGTCTTTTTACGACCCGAAAAAATCTGCAATTTGATTTTATATTTCAATACCGATAAATGCTGACACATTGTCTCTAATATCACTTGGAATTCAATCACTTGCTTAATACTGTACAAATGCAGAGTTCATCTCTGTCAAAATCAACACTCATATTCTGAACAAATAATCGGCACTAAACTACGTAATTATTGATGCAATTAGAAATTACGAATGAATTAAATCCACTGACATTTGTCATAATGAAGAATGCATCTTAGCGCAACTGTAAGTAACACATATTGCACAGGGAGCGGTAGCTCAGCGCATCAACTGATGTCACTGCAGCGCCTCTGACCGGGAGGTTCTAGGTTCGAGTCCTGATGGCAGCAAGATTTTCGACACTAGCTTTTCAGCTAGGTCGAATTCAGTCGCTGTCTGGAAGAGAATTCTAGCGGCCGGCTTCTCTGATCGGTAGTTTTCCGTGGTTTCTCCGATCAACACCTTCCTTCCTTTTCCTTGTCCTATCCTCACCCCTTACACACACACTTACACTAACATACACTACACTACTACATATTTCGGGAGACCGGTCGGGAGCTGAGAGCTTGTCCTGGCTGGGGCGGTGCCCCGCTGTTGGGAGAGTCCTGATTAGGGGGAAACCCCAGTAGCCGACGGTAGGTCGGCGTCGGATCTCGCCATCCAGCGGGGGAAGATCACCGCCATCTCCCGAGAAAAAGCATGCACTACACTAACGGGACTAATGACCAAAGCAGTTGAAGCGCCCGGAAACACGAAAAATCAATCAATCAACACACGTTGCAACTACGATGTCATTCTTTCTCTTGAGCAGGGACTTTATTCCATGGCAGCAACGGAAGCATTGGTTCCCCTATCATTTCCAAGGATATCTTATATTTTAATACTGCTTGACTAGTCATTTAGAATCATTTACTTGTAATCCAAGTCAAAACAGTTTAAATTGGGCGCGTTCAATTTTATCTCTACAAAACGAGCACGTAATTATTATTGTCACCAATAGATAGAGTAGAGTTCGCCTGTAAAGCTCTTTGGAAGCACTGGGCTGACTGCATCCGGTGTCTCATAGGGAATGCTCAGCCGATATGCTGGCGCGTGTGGTGGGCGCGCGCAGGCTCATTCAGTCGAGCTCGCCTTTGGAAGCAATCGGCCAGTTGCATACGGCGTGACTCACTGCGCGCGTGTGGTGGGCTCCGCATGTGCTTATCGGTTCAGTGTTTAAATTATCCATTTGTCGTCTTATCCATGTGAATAATTAAAAATTTACCATCTGAAATGTAATTGCTTCCCTAGAAAAAATTTCATCACACGCCACTGCTCTTCGCTTCTGTTCATTTCCTGCTCAGTATCGATGCAACAATCTCTTTCGCAAATGATCACCACATGGCTATAAGGTTCATTGATGAGGATATTATGTGCTGTTTTCTTTTAACGATCAATGGAAATTAAAACGACAGCAGTTTTTCGAATCTTGGTGGTCCGTTATTGCGCCATTTGCTTTTGAGAAGTTGACAACTACTCGTAAGGAAAGTTTTGCGTTTCATAATATTTTTAATCGAGAGAAAAAATTGATTTCGCAAAATCTTTCCGGTATTCAAGTGATGTATAGAAGTGCAAGTATTTCCTCCAGAAATAGTGTGATCATCATACAAAAAATTAAAAAGAAAATGTAATCATAGTAATGTAAGCAAGTACCGGGAGCGATAGCTCAGTGCATCAACTGATGTCACTGCAGCGCCTCTGACCGGGAGGTCCTAGGTTCGAGTCCTGACGGCGGCAGATTTTCGACACTAGCTTTTCAGCTAGGTCGAATTCAGTCGCTGTCTGGAGGAGAATTCTAGCGGCCGGCTGCTCTGATCGGTAGTTTTCCGTAGTTTCTGCGATCACCACCAGGCGAATGCCGGAGCAGTACCCTATCAAACGGGCCACGGACCGCGCGCGATCTGTCCTTCCCATTCCTTGTCCAATCCTCTCCCCTTACACACACACTTACACTAACATGCACTACACTACCACATACCCCGGGAGACCAGTCGGGAGCTTAGAGCTTGTCCCGGGGGGGGGGCGGTGCCCCGCTGGTGGGAGAGTCCTGGTTAGGGGGAACCCCACTAGCCGACAGTAGGTCGGCGCCGGATCTCGCCATCCTGCGGGGGACGATCACTGCCATCTCCCGAGAAAAAACATGCACTACACTAACGGGACTAATGACCAGGGCAGTTGACGCGCCCGGAAACATGAATCAATCAATCAAAAACTACGCAAGTACAATTTGATTACAGTTCCCCGAATATTGTGCGTAGTTATAATTGCAATTTTTCCAATGATTATTCTTTGTTACAATTATCAATACATACACCGGAAGAGGTGGCTCGGGGTACCCGCGATCTTTCCTTCACATTCTTTTTTCTATCCTACCTCTTACTTACATACACTTACATTTACATGCACTACACTACCACACGTGAAAGGAGACCCGTCGGAAGCTTAGAACTTGTCCCGGCTGGGGCGGTGCCCCACTGGTTGGGGAAAACCCCACTAGTCGACGGTAGGTCGACGCCAGATCTCGCCATCCGGCAGGGGTTCATCACCGCCATCTTCCGTGATAAATCATGCATTACACTTACGGGACTAATGACCATGGCGGTTGGCGTGTTCAGAATCACTAATCAATAAACTATCCAACTTCTACACGTACGTTTTTAGTAAAAAAATATGAATATTCTCATTTGCTATTTGATAATAATAGCCAGAACATAAATCGGTATTTTGTCTATTTTGTGGATATGTCTTCTCCCTTACCAAAAGAAAATTGATGTTCTTATTGTCATTTCAGAAGAAAAAAGCTTATAATTCTGAGGATGACGGGGACATCATACCGAGGATAATACCGTATTTTATTCCAGGCATATAAGTCACGTGGAAAGAGATCATTTATTTATTTATTTATTTATTTATTTATTTATTTATTTACGTCAAAAAACAGTTAAAAACTGCGTATGACGGGCTATGGGGAAAAGTGAATTGTGTGCACATTTTCAAAATTCTGTGATCCCTACACTAAATCATATACTACTTAAGTTTTGAATTTTGAAAGGGAGAAAAAAAAACCAAAAAACTCCCATGTAATAAAATCGATTTTCAAGGATAAATAAGCAATAAATTTTGAATTTTGAAAGGGAGAAAAAAAACAAAAAAACTCCCATGTAATAAAATCGATTTTCAAGGATAAATAAGCAATACATTTTGAATTTTGAAAGGGAGAAAAAAAACAAAAAAACTCCCATGTAATAAAATCGATTTTCAAGGATAAATAAGCAATAAATTTTGAATTTTGAAAGGGAGAAAAAAAACAAAAAAACTCCCATGTAATAAAATCTATTTTCAAGGATAAATAAGCAATAAATTTTGGCTCTTATTACTTCCTGCCGCGACAACGTGGAAACGATAATTTGAATAATTGTATTTCCCCACTGAATTCTAGAAGACGTGCACAGAAAATGAAGTTACATTTATGTCCAGAAGCAAAACAAGGGGCCATCTCAGCATTTGCTCAATGGATCAGGGAAACTGGACGAAAAACCTGATCGAGATGGGGGTCATTGACCCGGAAGCTGTGTTACAATAGTTGTTACAGGTTGTTTATACTCATTTATACAGTCCAAATGGTAATTAATGCATTATGTATCATTGTTAAAATTAATGTTACTTTTCTTGTGATGCTCAGTATAGTCTCTAATTGTATAGAAACAGTTATGCAGCAGAAACGATTTCACTTGTGATTTAAACTTTTCTATTGAATTTAATCGTTTAATGTCATCTGGAATTTAATCGTTGTAATGTCATCTGGCAAAGTGTTGTAAAATAATGTACATGTATTGTATGTGAATTTTTTGTAATGAGCTGTTGATACTGTCACCTGATGAATATGATTTCTACGTCGAGTGTTATAGTAATAGACTTCGGCATTTTCTGAAAATATATTCCCGCCCTTAAGCAAGTCATTTTTTACAAAAACCACTGATTCGTAAATAAAAAGACACGGTAATGGTAGAATTCCTAGATTAATGAAGATAGGCTTACAAGAATCACGTGGGTGGGATTTGGTTATTATTCGTACAATTCGTTTTTGTAATCTAAAAGTCTGGGAGCTATAAGATGTATTTCCCCAGAATATTATGCCATATCTCAGGCGGGAATGAACATTCGCGAAGTATACACAACGAGCAGTATGAAGGCTGACTGAATTTGCAAGAATTCTGAACGCGTAGCATAATGAACTTAATTTTGTGTTCAATTCATTTAAATGGACGTTCCATTTAAGGTTTGACTGAATTGAGAGACCTAAAAATTTTGTTGCATTAACATGAGTCAATGGTACACTGTTCATTTTCAATGGAGCACAGAATTGTTTATTTGAAATGGAAAACTGCATTAAAACCGTTTTCTTTTCGTTTACTATTAATTTGTTATTTCGGAACCAATTTGAAACATCTGATATTGTACTATTTACGGTTTCTTTATTGCAAAGGATGTTCGTATCATCCGCAAAGAGAACCGTTCTTCCGTTTCGAATCGTCGAGGGCATATCGTTTACGTAAAGTAGGAACAGAATAGGGCCTAAAATCGATCCTTGAGGAACTCCACATGCAACGGGCAAAGAGTCGGAAAGGTGCGTACGTAATGTTCCATCATTCCAGTAAGGTATTTCAACTTTCTGAGATCGTTGTTTAAGGTACGAACATAACCAATCTAGAGCAATACCACGGATTCCATATGAAGGTAATTTTGAAAGTAAAATGTCATGATCAATGATGTCAAAAGCTTTTGAGAGATCTAAAAATAATCCAATAGGTGCCTCGTTTTGATCTAATGATGAGGCGACATCTTTAAGAAAAGAAAATATAGCTGTTTCCGTTGATTTTGATTTTCTAAATCCATGTTGGCAATCTGAAAGCGCGTCGTGTTTAGTGAGAAAGGTTTCCATTCGTACGTAAAAAAGTCTCTCTAATATTTTTGAAAAAACTGATAGAAGAGAGATGGGCCGATAATTTTGAATTTCATTTTTGTTGCCTTTTTTGAAGAGCGGCTTAATTTTAGCTGTTTTGAAAATATCTGGAAACGTTCCAGTGCATAAAGATGCATTAAATATGTGAGTTAACGGGTGTATAATGGCATACGCACAAGTCTTTAACAAAGAATCTGGGAATTCATCTAAACCGGACGAATATTTATTTTTTAGTTTACCGATTATTTTGAGAATTTCATAGGAAGAAGTTTCGGAAACGAACATTGTGTCTAAAATTTTGGGTGCACTGTCTGTTTTTGAATTTTGTGCCTGAAGACCCTTAGTGAGATCGGCAGCAATTCTCGAAAAGTATTGGTTAAAGAGACTAGCCACTGTTGCCGGATCGTTGACATTTATATCGTTATGTTTTAAAACAACATTCTCTACGGGTTTTCTAGTTGATTTGGTAGTATTTTTTATTATATTCCACATTGATTTTGTTTTATTATTTGAGTTCAAAATATCCTGATCGTTTTCATGATTTTTGCCTGCCTTATGACTTTTCGTAACAATGTTTTGTATTTTTTAAAGTAGATAAGGAAATCTTGAGATACGTCATGACGTTTAGAAATGATAGAAAGAATTCGCTTTTTTACAAGATGTCCTAATCCCTTGTGTTATCCAAGAATTGCTTTTCCGTGAAATATTTAATTTTCGTTTTTGAAGAGGAAAGCAAGTGTTAAAATGAATTGAAAGAGTTGAAAAAAAAGAATTATATTTCTCGTTTGTATCAACAGTATTATAAACCGCTTCCCATGACTCCTGCATCAAGTAGTCTATGAATAATTTAATTTTACTTTTAGTAAACAATCTAGTCATACGTGTATTATTTATTGTGTCAGTGATCGCATTTCTTATAATGGTAAGAATTTGTGCATCGTGGTCACTGTATCCTAAATCTTTTGTTTCAACTTCATATCGAGTAGTAGTTTTGTTAATTATAATTTGATCAATTGCCTTCATCGAATTTTGTGTGTTCAAAATTTCAAAAAATTTTGTGTGTTCAAAAAATTTTGTGTGTTCATCACACTTCATCGAATTTTGTGTGATCAAAGAGTTATTAAACTAATGCAAAGTGTTCTGCTTCCACATCCACTAAAATCTGTTGCTATTCCAAAGATTTCTTTGAATGATTCCATCAATGACACAAACTATGCTCCAAATTCCGTTGTAAACTTTATTCTCGTTCAGATAATGTTTCGGTATATTAAGCTTTTCCCAGAAATATGGGAATCAGAAGATCGTGACATGTCTAGAGTAGTAGAGGAACAAATTCAAGAGTAGACAATATCGGGAAAACTGCCAGATGATTTCAAAACTGCAAATTTTATGAATAAAAAATATGGCTGTAAGGCAGATAGAAATTATAAAAGTCCACTTCAAAATTTCTGTTTGTTCTTTACTATTTCTGTATGAAACTATACCGTATAACAGAGCGATCTGCGTGCAGGTAATCAATTAGGACGAAACCTTGACAAGGATACTAAAGAAATAAAAGAGTTTATTGGTGAGCCTCTCATAGTGGGATTATCATTATCAGCTTATCATAATCTGACCAGCATAAAAATGCTGTTCGCGTGATCCAAACTCTCTGGTTTGTAGGATTGGTGACATAACGACAGTCGAAAGGTTCTTAAAATTAATTCAATATTTACACCTCAATGACAATGACAAATTTCATCTCAGAGATAGCTCACCTTTTGATAAATTGTTTAACATTAAGCCATCGATCACGTTTGTCCGACAAGGGTCAAGATATATTTAATACTACACTTTATATATCATTTAACAAGAGCATGATTTCATTCCAAAGCAGAATTTCGATGAAACAATACATGCCAATGAAACTGGTAAAACGTGTTTTCAGAATACAGCAACATGCGCTGCTTTTGGTTTCATGGTTTCATCTGATATCTCCACAATAAAAACTGCAGCCTTGTTTTCAAAATGCGATTTTTTAATATTTAAAGTGCAAAATTCAGCCATCACTAGTCATGAGTCACTTTTTCGAACCTTCCTGTGAACTTGGGTCTTTAGATTGTGTACACTTTCCTCATGTGTGCGGTGCGATTGTATCGCATTCTTTTTTCTATTGTCACCTGTCCATTTAATTGACACAGCCACTATTGTGGGTAGTTTTTTTCCCCGTGTACATTTCGTCATTACCTTAGGTCTGAACCAGGCAGTACATCCGGTGTTGGTGTGGTCTTGGAGACTGATCATTTCAAATTCGTTTCAGTAGATTGTGTGCAACGTGAGTGTTCGAATGTGATTTCATAACAGCAGTAGGAAAAGTAACATTATATTGTGTAAGAAACTTCTTTTCGTTTAACAATTGGGAGTCGGGTGATTGCACCTCCATCTACATCCCAGCTGTCGCCAGTGGCAATAGTCACAGATGACGTCATGTACACTTGTCACTAACGGGGCACAAACAAATAAAGTGAACACTGCCAGGTTCTCGCCAGCCTCCTGAGTAAGAGAAATGTATTGCCTTTACTTAGGTTTGTTTATGGTTTGTTGTTGCCATTTTAATGTTGAATGACACTGCACAAGGCAGATTATTGTTGGACGTTCAAAATAGCCTATTATTAAGCCCGTTTCTGTTAATTTTGAAAAGCTGGATCGCGCGCGCGTGCGTGTGTGTACGTGTGTGTGTGTGTTTGTGGGTGGACGGGTAGGTGTGTGTGTGTGTGTGTGTGTGTGTGTGTGTGTGTGTGTGTGTGTATGGGTTTGTGTGGTTTGTGATATATCACTACGTCGCTGATACTACGAAACCAAAAAATTAACAAACAAGAATTAGTGTTGGTCATTAAGACTTTAAAATTTCACTGCGGGGCCTAGCAGTGTGAAGGCGAATTTTGGAATACCTTAAGAAGGTTGTATGTAGATTTATGTTTCTTTTATAATTGAACTATTTATTTCAGAAAACCGTCAAACGCCAAAACATTCAAAAACGAGTTAGCGTCGGGATATTGTTTCACGAGGTTAGACAAATCGTTTAGTGCAGAAATCAGCTATGTACAACTCTCGCAATGTAGTCAGAAAGACTCTAAAATATGGTTAGAACAGAAACCCGCCGTCGATTCACCAGTTTCTGCTCTAAACCAAAAGTAAATTTTCTTTTAACCTGCTGTGGTTGCATGCAGACTTTAGCGCAAATGGCCATGGGAATAATTGTTCAGATTTTATAATTAAACTAATAATTACAATGGTAGTTATTACTATTGTAATCCAAGCTAATTTAAAAGGTTTTCTTATCAGCGCCGACCTGGGTGGCGGGTGGCTGAGGAGGCTAAGAGCGAGTACCGACTCAGCGTTTCGATAGGAAGGGTCGCAGGTTCAAGTCCCGCCTTGGGCATGATTGTTTGTCCCTTGACTATGTATGTGTTGTCGCGGAGGGCCTCGCGTTAAGCTGACCCCAGATCAGAGGAGCCCGCAAGTGTGTTGGTCTAGTGTATGGTCGAATATGCGTCCCATCGGAACTTAAAGGGTAACCGGCTCTTGGCTGGATAAAAGCCCTAGGGGAAAAAATCCTATCAGCACCACTCCAGAGGCCGGTTAGGTTAGACCAGGGGTCAGCAACCTTCGGCTCGCAAGCCGCATGCGGCTCAGTAGAACAATACATGTGGCTCTTGAGTAGTTTAAGAGTACGTATTGAAAAATAAACTGCAATATTGAAATCGGCAAACAAATATCTTGCGTACACATCAAAATACGCGGAAGAACGCATGCATGTAAACCTAGCTTTAGCTAACCTTGATCTCCATACTCACCAACGTCAGACTCAAAACTAATGCGAATAGAAGAGTTACGAGGTCACTGAGAGAACAGTCGTGAGTTTTGGAATTCAGCGCCTTTTCGTACTGAGCCTTACAAACTTTCTAAAAAAATTCCATCATGCAATGCGAGGAATTTCAGCAAAATATTTATTTCCACGTCCAATGTGTTGCCCGTGAGTACTGTGAAAAATCTTGGGCCTTATTATTGAATACGTTCTCTATCATATAATTTATATTTTAAGCAGAGCTTTATAACCTACTGAGATTATGTTTTTACAATTAGTTTTGTTTTAAGTCATAAAAAAATGTTTCCGTTTTCTTTAATAAGTTGATATGTTCTGTTACTACGCAAAATATAATGTTTTGATTTCACAATAAATACATGCTTCATAGCAGATAACGGTGATATAATTTTTTTTAATACACATTACCGATGTATGTTCTTATGTTTGGCTCTTTAAAAAAATAATTTATCACATTGGGGGGGGGGGGCTAACTGCATAAAGGTAGCCGACTCCTGGATTAGACGTTCGGGAGGGGAGATTTTGTAACAAAGGTACAAGAAGTGTCGCTGTGAGCCCGTGCTCCCTACATGCATTTTTGAAAGTAGTGACATTTTTGTTCTCCATTTGTAAATAGCATATATTGAAATATTGAGTGTATTGAAATTTCTTTTGTAAGCGATTTAATTGTGCTGAAATTGCGAGATTTTTGTAAGAACATGTCCAGTTGTGGAGACGAGCCTGTACGTAAAAGCAAACGCGGAGTTGCTCTTGAAGAAACTTATAAACGCAACTTCTACGCAATCCCAGGGTGAAAGACGTATACTGGTAAGGAAGTAAATAAAAAAACAAAGCTGGAGGGCATTTCACGCAATATTAGATGCTCTTCAGATATTAATGAATAAGTAATAATCCTAACATGGTTTTATTTTTACTCTCTAGAGAAAAAAAAAACATTCAAGATATTCAAATTTTGATACAAAGAAAAGACATTTTCCGAAGACATAAGACGTTTTACTGAATTTAAGAAAGTCCTTCAATAATATATTGGTTATCTTAAAATAGTCCATTAGACAGATCTGTTCTACATTTACCATTCTTGTGGTAGATACCAATTAACAACAAGAAAATAGAAGGTTTCGTTAACTTAGACCTTACGAAGTTGACTACGATCACTTTTATGACATCATTTTGCATTGGCCAATCAGAGATGGTGAAGGTGATGTTGTTCCTCAATAACAAGTCTGAGTTTTCAAGATTTTTGTATCAAAAATTTCGTTTTTCTTAAAGCATATCGTATAACGCAGTAAATAATAAATAGCAACACTCTTGATTTCATTAGTAATAATAACTCTATATAAAACCTGATATTACAAATTAAAACAAGTCATTTCTGATATTTTATTGCAGAAACCCGTCAAGTACACTGATTTTAAACTTGTTAAAAAAATTAATGTGATCAATAAAAACAAATGTTTACATAAAAATATTCATATATTAGCTACTTTAATATTAAAAAATACTTTGAAAACAGGAAAACCAAACCAGCATCGCTAGGACACTTTTTATTAGTTTTCAATTCAGGGAGTCACGAAATTTTCTTAGAAAGGAAAATTTTCCTCGTTCTAAGAGTTGAAACAATATTTTAAATAACCTTTAACAATATTTTCCATTTCGTAGTATTTAATTACCTTTCATGAAATTTTAGCTATTCTTTTTACTTATGATGTAAAAAAATGGTTCAAATAATTCAAACAAATGGTATATATCCGAAGTATTAATTTATTTTTAGATAAAAGAAGAGGTTTGGATGCAGTGATGTTGCAATAGATAAAGCATGTAGTCATGTTGCATTTGTTAGCAAGCAACGCATTTTTATTGTTCTCTTTTGTTATTTGCAAAATAATTTCTTTGCTGTATTGTGTTCATTGATGTCATTTTTTCCCCATTGATTTTCTCAATTTTAACCTCTAGCAGTAAAAAAACATTAAAGTCACATTAAACTCCATTTCCACCCTGAGACACCGCATTACCAACAAAACCACGGTCACGCTACAAGTACTAGAATTCGTGTAGATGCCGAGAGAATAAAACATTGAATTTTGTTAGTTAGCATGAATCCTAAAGTCGTAGATATCATTTTTTTTCATTTCATTTGACACTCAACAGGTAATCCGAAAGCAAAACGTCAGCGCATTAATGTAGAGAAATTTAGATAGCTGACATACAGACTGGCTAATATTTGTACTTTTTATTTTCTCGGGAGAAAAAAGAATTATTTTTGAATGAAAGGCTGAAATTTCTTCCGGCCAATGCATGCTGTTAGCTCATAATGGTATGATGTTACGTGCAATAACAAACAACCCAGTATCATACTTCCTTTTCAGTTTTTACTTTCTCGTATACGTACGTATATCTGAATGAATATACGTAATATAGAGAAACGGAAGTCGTGTAGCGGAAAATCGATTTCGAAACTTCAACAGAAATGCGCCTCTTGAGATCCCGTGATTCCGAAGAGTGTTGTTTCTTCAAAACGTCCGTCCGGTTATCTGACTAACTGTGAACTTCACTTCCGCCTAAACTATTGGTAGGATTTTGTTCCAAAATGAATATTCCACTACCGATTTGGCCTGATTCAAAATCCTGCGATTTTCAAAATAAATCTTAAAATTGTTGGTTTACTTCACAACAAGTTTCTAGAACATTTTCAATATTTACTAAAAAGTGGCTCCAAAGGATAGAATAGGTGCGATTTTCCCTGTTAACTCTGAATTTCCGCAAATTGTAAAAGTTGGAAACATTTGTGTCGCCCTTACAATTATGTTTTTGAAGATAAAGTATTCTTCAAAATTAAATTTGTTTTCTGCAAATAGTTACTCATGTCAAGAATATTGCTTTGAAAATATTGCTGTATTTAGCTTAATTTTAAGTGAAGAATTATAACGAGGTCATTTCATAAATAATGGGCAGTATTTTATACTTAGACTATGTTCATTTTTTGACAATCGCTTGAAAATCTTTCAATATAATCTCTATTCTTCTCAATCCCCTACGTCGTATAGTCTGGGAAGCTTTACAAATCCATCAAATACCCCTTCTTTTTTCATCAGACAAATAGTTCGGGTAAGGACGATTCAAAGCTCTTCAAAAGATGGAAAACGGCATCCTTGCAGAGATTTATTAAATTTTGGAAATAAGTCAAAAGTCTGGTGGATTCATGGTAAGGCTATAGGGTGTATGTTGTAACACTTCCCAACCGCAATCATGAAACATTTCTCACAACATTGTCCATGTGTGAATGAACGTCGACGTGGAGAAGTGATGCAGTCACTAACAACTCGACGAGGTTTTTTAAGTATATTTAGGTTCGGTTTTCAAATAAATTCACCATAATACAGTATTTTCTTCTTACAGTGACACTTTTTCCAAATGGAACTCTGTATCGATAATTCCATAATCGTAAGCAACGGCCAGCAATGGTGGTTCACGCCATCAACTGATGTCATGCAATGTGTCTAAGTGGAAAGTCCTGAGTTTCAA
This sequence comes from Teleogryllus occipitalis, assembly GCA_011170035.1. Classification (NCBI taxonomy): domain Eukaryota; kingdom Metazoa; phylum Arthropoda; class Insecta; order Orthoptera; family Gryllidae; genus Teleogryllus; species Teleogryllus occipitalis. The sequence goes on along the minus strand of BLKR01014775.1, from coordinate 129,001 downwards.
GTCCCTACGGTGGATTTTCGACTCTGGCTAGGCAGCTAGGTCTAATTGAAATGATACAAGACGTTGTCATTGCCAACAATACTGTTTATTTCATTAATAGCAGCTTTCGATGGCTTAGCCATCAGCATCAGTTACTTGCCGTCTGAGCGTCACAAAAATGACTAGGAGTCGTTATCATTTCAATTGCGTAGAAGCCAAGGACTTTCACCGCTAAACCAATACAGCTAGGTCTAACTAAGACGATGTCTGGGGGAGAATTCTAGCGGCTGCTCTGATCGGTAGTTTTCCGTGGTTTTTCCATCTCTTCGAAATCCTCGCCTCCGAGAACATAGTCTGGCACTCGTTGTTTGTAGTCTCAACAACACTCACAACAGTTTGGGATTCAATCGTACTACTCGCGCAACTTTTCTTGGACGATGACCTTGCTTCCCCCTCCCTTGAGCTGCAAACAGTTGAAGGCAAAACCTCGCAGCGAGCACTGATGACAACATTCCAAGCATTAAAACTTCGATGACCTTGCTTCCCCCTCCCTTGAGCTATAAACAGTTGAAGGCAAAACCTCGCAGCGAGCACTGATGACAACATTCCAAGCATTAAAACTTCGATGACCTTGCTTCCCCCTCCCATGAGCTATAAACAGTTGAAGGCAAAACCTCGCAGCGAGCACTGATGACAACATTCCAAGCATTAAAACTTCAATGACCTTGCTTCCCCCTCCCTTGAGCTATAAACAGTTGAAGGCAAAACCTCGCAGCGAGCACTGATGACAACATTCCAAGCATTAAAACTTCGATGACCTTGCTTCCCCCTCCCTTGAGCTATAAACAGTTGAAGGCAAAACCTCGCAGCGAGCACTGATGACAACATTCCAAGCATTAAAACTTCGATGACCTTGCCTCCCCCTCCCATGAGCTATAAATAGTTGAAGGCAAAACCTCGCAGCGAGCACTGATGACAACATTCCAAGCATTAAAACTTCGATGACCTTGCTTCCCCCTCCCTTGAGCTATAAACAGTTGAAGGCAAAACCTCGCAGCGAGCACTGATGACAACATTCCAAGCATTAAAACTTCGATGACCTTGCCTCCCCCTCCCATGAGCTATAAACAGTTGAAGGCAAAACCTCGCAGCGAGCACTGATGACAACATTCCAAGCATTAAAACTTCGATGACCTTGCTTCCCCCTCCCTTGAGCTATAAACAGTTGAAGGCAAAACCTCGCAGCGAGCACTGATGACAACATTCCAAGCATTAAAACTTCGATGACCTTGCCTCCCCCTCCCTTGAGCTATAAACAGTTGAAGGCAAAACCTCGCAGCGAGCACTGATGACAACATTCCAAGCATTAAAACTTCGATGACCTTGCTTCCCCCTCCCTTGAGCTATAAACAGTTGAAGGCAAAACCTCGCAGCGAGCACTGATGACAACATTCCAAGCATTAAAACTTCGATGACCTTGCCTCCCCCTCCCATGAGCTATAAACAGTTGAAGGCAAAACCTCGCAGCGAGCACTGATGACAACATTCCAAGCATTAAAACTTCGATGACCTTGCTTCCCCCTCCCTTGAGCTATAAACAGTTGAAGGCAAAACCTCGCAGCGAGCACTGATGACAACATTCCAAGCATTAAAACTTCGATGACCTTGCTTCCCCCTCCCTTGAGCTGCAAACAGTTGAAGGCAAAACCTCGCAGCGAGCACTGATGACAACATTCCAAGCATTAAAACTTCGATGACCTTGCTTCCCCCTCCCTTGAGCTGCAAACAGTTGAAGGCAAAACCTCGCAGCGAGCACTGATGACCATTCCAAGCATTAAAACTTCGTCGGCGCGAAACAGAAGCTAGTCAAAGACAGTTGCTTTCATAGTCAAGAACCTCTGTTCTACTTTATTACCATTATCTAAAGAAATGGCTAAGGCAGGTCCAGGTCCTCCAAAGGAGGCACCTAAACCTCCTATCTTGTGTCCCTGCTGTTGCCTACCATGAGCGATGACTTGGCCGCACACTTAGCAGGTTTGACTTTGATTTTCTAGAGGTTGGCATTACTGCAAGTACTCGAGGGGCCGATTTTGTAACTAATATCCCCACTCCGCCCGCATTTCTTCAATACATCGTTACCGGGAGCGGTAGCTCAGAGCATCAACTGATGCCACTGCAGCGCCTGTGACCGGGAGGTCCTAGGTTCGAGTCCTGACGGTGTCAGGATTTTCGACACTACCTCTTCAGCTAGGTCGAATTCAGTCGCTGTCTGGAGGAGAATTCTAGCGGCCGGCTGCTCTGGTCGGTAGTTTTCCGTGGTTTCTCCGATCAACACCAGGCGAATGCCGGAGCAGTACCCTACCAAACGGGCCACGGACCGCGCGCGATCTGTCCTTCCTCTTCCTTGTCCTATCCTCTCCCCTTACACACTCACACTATCATGCGCCACACTTTCACATATTCCGGGAGACCGGTCGGGAGTTTAGAGCTTGTCCCGGCTGGGGCGGTGCCCCGCTGGTGGGAGAGTCCTGGTTAGGGGGAAACCCCACTAGCCGACGGTAGGTCGGTGCCGGATCTCGCCATCCAGCGAGGGGAAAATCACCGCCATCTCCCGAGAAAAAACATGTACTACACTAACGGGACTAATGACCGAAGCGGTTGACGCGCCCGGAAACACGAAAAAGCAATCAATCAATCAAAATTCAATCCATCTTTCAAGAAAAGTTGCGCGAGTAGTAGTTTCAACTGCAAGGGCATCGTTTTTGAAGATTGCAGCATTTAAAGGCGAGATGTCTCTTGTTTCGAAAATAGTGGGGATTCCTACTTTCACGTAGTGAAGAAAATATTATATAATGGTGTCATAAACGTCGGGGTCTATCTAATCATTTTCGAGATCCCTGATATCGTTCGTAATACCGAATAAACATTTTTATCTGCCCTTTCATCATCCTGGCTGTGAACCATTGCTCGCCGCTAACGGGGAGCCATGACACTCCCGGTTTGAGTGACGAGCGTATTTCTGCCATTTTCAACTGTCATTTGCTGTGATAATAGTGTCATAACTGGGGAGATTTTAATGAAATGTTATTTGTTTCTTTTCATTTTAGAACAATCCCTAATCGAATAGACATTAACTTTATGCTATGACAAAAGGAAATGGCCGGTTTTTAAACATATTTTTCCGCATTTTTGGTCTATTTTTAATAATAGTTTTTTTTACCTTTTCCCGTCTATTTTTAAAGCATTTTATCGTTTTTAACACAATTTCAATGGTATGTACTTCAAATAATATTTACGAGCTGCAACAAATGTTTTCCAGAGAATTCCTGATTAGCCTCTTCGATTACTTCGCTCAGAAATTGTAATGTCAACCGTTGTGTGTTTGTAATCCAAGGTTTCTATAGCGCCTGTCAGCGCCATTGTCGGCTCGGCCGATTTCACGGTAACTAAAGAAAGAGATTTCCTCGTAAAAAATAGTCCAAACCAAACGTTTGCAAGCCGACTTCACTTCGCTCACAGATCTAATGACCTTAGCAGTTGACGCAACCGGAATCACTAATCAATCAATCAATCAATCGATCATAATGATTCGCATTACACTTTGCGGACTGTAGAGAGACCACTGTGAGTGTAGTGAGCTCTAGGGTCCAGGACCTCGGCAATCAAATCACCTTTTGTTTAGCCTGAGAAGCTACACTTGTTACTTGTATTTTGGAAGATATTAAGGTAACATTTTTTCAAATGGAAATGTACATTTTTTAGTCAATCACGAAGAACGCGAAAAGACGAATCCAATGATATACATATTAACCAATGTTAGATAAGCATTTTTTGAGAAATTTTGAGTTTTTGCGACTCGTTTTTGACGGATATTGTAACGCCCCAAGCACGCACTAGCAGGGAGATCGCTTCGTGACACTCGACTCAAAATATCCGTTAAAAATACGAATCGCAAAAAAATCAAAATTACTCAAAAAATATTTAACATATGATAATTTGTTAATCATTAGATCCGTCTTTTTACGCTCGTCATGATGGACTAAAAATATATGTATAGTTCCGTTTGAGATAAACAAAGTTACCTCAATACCTCGTAAAATACAAGTGATAAAATGGATATGAATACATACGTCAATTAGCCCCATTCCCTCATGCACTTCCGTGTAAAGGGCGAAATAACTTCAACCGTTCAAAAAATACAGGAGGTGCTAAAGTTACGTGACTCACTCTGAATGTCACCTGTCCTTAGGTTCTAAAATCGGGAGCGGTGGCTCAGTGCATCAACTGATGTTACTGCAGTGACTCTGACCGGGAGGTCCTAGGTTCCCACTCCCCACGGCGGCAGGATTTTCGGCTCTAGCTTGTGAGCAGTCGGAGGAGAATTCTAGCGGTCGGCTGCTCTGATCGGTAGTTTTCCGTGGTTTCTCCGATCAACACCAGGCGAATGCCCGAGCAGTACCCTACAAACGGGCCACGGTCTTTCCTTCCTCTTCCTTGTCCTATCCTCTCCCCTTACACACACTCACACTAACATGCACTACACTACTAATCATGCCGGGAGAATGGTCAGGGAATTAGAGCTTGTCCCGACTGAGGCCGTGCCCCGCTGGTGGGAGATACCTGGTTAGGGAAAACCCCGCTCGTCGACGGGTAGGTCGGCGCCGGATCTCGCCTCCAGTGGGGGAAGATCACCGCCACCTTCCCGTAAAGAATACGCACTACACTTACCGGACTAATGACCTCTGTAGTTGACGCGCCCGGAATCAGTAATCAATCATTCAATCTGTGAGTTCTCAAACTCCTTTCTTCCGTTCCCACCCATGCATACGTCTATCTGCTGTTTTTTGCCGTGAAACGTGCTTGCTCACGGAGAAAATTCTGATGTAGCCCCCAAGGAGTTTCTATAAAGCACCAACGTTAATTGCGCCGAGGTATGTGTGAACGTTTAACGTGTTTCGAATAACAAAGATTCTTTGGTTAATAGGGTTGTCCGTCCGTAAGCGTGGGTTGTTAACTCACAGTACTTGTTAATTTATTTCATGATATTGTTATATACCACAAGTAACTAAATAATTTAATAAAACAACACGAAACAAAACCAAATTTCGCCATTTTTGTCCCTTGGAAAAGTAATTCTATAAGTCAGAATTTAAAAAGAAAATAAACATGATAATAATAGTAGTAATATAGTATAATAATAATAAATATAATAATAATAATAATAATAAATATAATAATAATAATAATAATAATAATAATAATAATAATAATAATAATAATAATAATAATAATAATAATAATAATAATAAATAGATCCCCCAGGACTAACAACCCTGGGGTATAAAAATCAGATTCAGCCTAATTGATCTCCCTGATTGATTTCATGCAAAACTTTCAACGTGATAAATGATACTGAGCCCGTGCAGGTGCATGTATGCGTGGTCCAAGACAGCCGATTCGCGAGAAAAAATGTCAATAATAATAATAATAATAATAATAATAATAATAATAATAATAATAATAATAATAAGTAGTAGTAGTAGTATAGAATATAATACTAATTCTAAACTCGTTTGTTGGATAAAACAAATCAGGAAAACATATTTTTGTATGAAGTCACCATACTTCGCCTCTCGCCACTTCAGCCTGTATATGTTTCCCCCTTTCTTGTTTTGGAGGGGAAATGAAAGCGGAGTAGGTGAAAGTTTTCTGTGCTTTAAGGAATGCCGAGCTTTAGGCGGGAAAGTAACTCGTTCGCGCGCTGGACATGACTGGATAGACGACGGCCAAGGCCGGGAGTCAATCGTAGGACCTCCCGGTCTAAGCTGGCCATCGCATCCAATTATTTGTCCATTATGAAAACAAATCTAAAAAACGAGCATCCATGAGCACGAAATGAGTTATGGGAGCAGATTCTCCCGGCTATAAATACCTGTTACGGCACATTGACATGAAGTTCGGAACAATAAGCAAAAAACTGATTTATCTGACGCGTTACACCGTATCAAGCTTTTGATAAAGTAACCGCAAAAGTTACCATAAATAAAAATATTGACCACTAGACAGAGGTAGAATCAAACTAGAGAAGTCCAGTAAAGAGAGAATTTAATGTTAAAGAAACAACAGAATTGCTGTCAAGTATTTCATACGAAGCTGAATTTATGAGAGAAGCAGTACAAGATTTTGAAATTGAAGGTTTTGAGCTGGGTGAAAGGCATTAAGAAGTAGCCCAAGCCTGTTGCCGAGTAAGCCCGCGCCTGTTGGAAGTCTCGTTTCATCGCTTTTTACTTTCTCGTTTACTTAATAGAAGAGAGAACGTTACGTAACAGAATATGAAAAATATTTTGAAATTTTGACGAAAGTGTATGTTTTGAGGGATCTCAGATACCGAAAAAGTGGGTTTTACAAATATGTCTGTTAGTTCATCAATCCACTTTGCCCGTCTGTTCGTCCGTCTTTCCAACCATCTATCTGGCTCTATCAATAAGTCTGCATGTCTGACTATCTCTGTTTGTGCCTGCCTGCTTCTCTCACAGTTCGACCGTCTATAGGTCTGTCCGCTGGTGTATAGAGCGATTTTCCTAAGGATGAGCCAAAGTGACAGCTAGTGCTGGCAATATAACAGAAGGTTCTGTGGTCATCGAGCCCATTAGACTCTCTTCCCGAATTCGTTCGTTTGCAGTTGGCTAACTTGTAAATGGCTTCGACGCTTCCTTTTGTGATGTCCTCGTCCGACAAAAATATAGTGCGCTGCGAGAAATAATTGATATTAGGAAGTGCGGTGTTATGTGCTCTTCTGTAAAAATTCTTTTTTTCTTTATATATTACATTGAATTTACTTTTTGTGTGATAAATATTATGTTTATTTTAAAACCGAGACTTGAATGCGAGATGCGTGGAACGTGTTTCAGACTTAAAATCATTTTTCTTTCTATTTACATTTGTGGCAGTTTTCTTTTACTGATTGTGAGAGCATGTTAAGAGAATTTCCACGTACGAAATTAAATTTAAATATTTCCCGGACTCGCGTGCGTGCATATACCTCTGCGAAACTCTTAGACTTCTACATAGGGATGTTTTCACAGGAACAATTAGCTCTTTACGAAGGAGCGTTGCTGAACAGCTGTCGCGGCGGAGGTATACTTCTCTGAAATACATGTGATGTTCACTTGTTTTCGCGAACTGTCACTTTGGCTCATCCTTAGGAAAATCGTTCTATATGTACTGTTAGAATCTTCGTCGTTTCGTATGTGAACATCACTAGCTCGTTAACTACTTCTAAACAAAACAGTGGCCTTAAGTCCAACGCCCTGGTCAGCAGCAGGCAGACGGTTTGCCACCGGAGTCACATTCATTTCGCGAGTAGTAGTGTTTATTTTAACACCGGCTTTCGATTCCTTAGAGATCATCCACAGTCGGCTACTGGGGTTTCCCCCTAACCAGGACTCTCCCACCAGCCGGGCACCGCCCCAGCCGGGACAAGCTCTAAGCTCCCGACCGGTCTCCCGGAATATGTGGTAGTGTAGTGCATGTTAGTGTGTGTGTGTGTGTGTGTGTGTGTGTGTGTAAACCTACTAGCCGACGTGTAGGTTCGCGCCGGATCTCGAAATCGAGCTGAGGAAGATCACTACCTCCTCCCGCGATAAGAAAACATGTTCCACACTAACGGGGTTAATTACCTTTTTAGTCGATGAATGACTATGAATCACTAATAAATCAGTCGAACGCCTGCGATCGGAAATTGAGAAAAAACTGTCATCGTAAATACACATATTTGTCTTTTTGTTTCTCCTTGGTTTTGGTGTAGTCTCAGAAATCTCAAACATAGAAGACATTTTAGCAATTTGTAAAGGAGTCATTTCTGGTCAAACGCCTATGATCCAAAGTTAAAAAGAACTGCCATCGTGAAATAAATTTTTTTTCTTTTTGATACCTCATATCGTCAATGTAATCTCGGCAATCTAAAACACGCAATATTTTGGCAATTTCAAAGGAATCTTTGTTTGGAAACACGTTTAGTTTTTCGATAATTTTTTTGTTCTATAGATTTTATTGCATTTTTACATTTGCAACATCATTTTTTTTTAATTGTCCAGCGTCATTTGAGGTCGAGCGCCTGCCTAATGATTTTTACTGAGCAAAACCCATCCTCACGCCTTGCTCACCGGAAGTCACGCTGACGTGTGGCGGAAATGGACCTTCATAAATGAGTTGCCCAACACTGACAGAGTCCTTGATCGCGACTGCCGTTCGTGGCCTGTCTGTGCGTCTGAACGAAACACTTCAAGCGTTACTCAGTCACCATGAAAACGCGTGTGGCAGTTGTTTCAGGAGTGGTCGCTTTCTTGGTGCTATTGTGTGCTGCGGTGAGTGGAACCATTGCGATATGTTAATTGATTGATTGATTGGTTTTGCGTTGACAGGTCGATGAGTAGATTGGTAGATATAAATACTTGTTGATAGATCGATAGATGTTTGTTGTTGTTGATTGATAGAAATGAATGACAGGGTGGTATATAGATTGCTAAGTATACGATAGGTAACAATGCGAATTGAAAGAGAAAGTTGATAAATGGATTGGTTGATTATTGAATAATTGATAGTCATAGCGTAGTATGTAGATTGATTCATGAACAGAAAAAATAGACAAATTAGATACAATAATTGAGAGATTGGTAGATAGGTAGATAAGTGAAGATAGATAAGTATACAGAAATAAGATAAGTATGTATATAAGTAGATAGATAAGCAGATAGATAAGTAGATAGACAAGCAGATAGAGAGACATATAGATATATAAAGGGATAGATATACAGATAGATAAGGGTATAGATAAGGAGATACATAAATAAGAAGATATGTAAATAAGGAGATTGATAGATCGATAAGAAAATAGATAAGGAGATATACAGATAGATAAGGGGATAGATACATAGATAAGGAGATAGATACATAGACAAGGAGATAGAGGTAGATAAGGAAATAGATAATAATAATGAGATACATAGTTCTGACAATAGCGATGCTAAGCGCTGAGACATCTGATCCACCTCCGGGAATGAACACTGAAACCAATTTGGAAATCAAGTATGTGGAAGTGTTTGGTAGATTAGGTTTTTTAAGATAGAATAGTGATGTCACAACAGCACACTCTTTCTCGCAATTTGCTCATAAATTTGCAATTTTCAACGAAACTGAGACCCGCGCAATGTTTTAAGCATTCCTTCTTCTATCCGTGGAACAAAATTAAAGAAAAATTTTTGAGTGATTTTTGAGAAAAAAAAATTAATATTTTTAATTGCCAATATTTCGCATCAAATCACACCAAAACTACTTGTATTTTCAAAAAATTGAACATGAACTTATTTAAAGATCCGTCTTTAAGGAACAGATTTCGTTAATGAAAGGGTTAAGGAGGCTGTGGCTGTTTTCAGACAACCGCGGGGGAGGAGGCGGCATCGGGAGAAGGTGAATGCAACGAGCGCTGCCAACGCTACAAAGAGAAATTCATAGAATTCAAAAAGGAGGTGGAAGAGTGCCGCAATCAGACCAACTACAACAGGCAAAAAGGTGAGATTATTGTGCTGCAGACTGGTAGCGGTAGCTCCGTGCATCAACTGATGTCACTGCAGCGCTTCTAACCGGGAGGTCCTAGATTCCCACTCCCCACGGCGGCAGGATTTTCAACACTAGCTTTTCAGCTAGGCCGAGTTCAGTCGCTGTCTGGAGGAGAATTCTAGCGGCCGGCTGCTCTGATCGGTAGTTTTCCGTGGTTTCTCCGATCAACACCAGGCGAATGCCGGAGCAGTACCCAAACAAACGGGCCACGGACCGCGCGCGATCTGTCCTTCCTCTTCCTTGTCCTATCCTCTCCCCTTACACACACACTTACACTAACATTCACTACACTGCCACATATTCCGGGAGACCGGTCGGGGGCTTAGAGCTTGTCCCGGCTGGGGCGGTGCCCCGCTGGTGTGAGAGTCCTGGTTAGGGGGAAACCCCACTAGCCAACGGTAGGTCGGTGCCGGATCTCGCCATCCAGCAAGGGAAGATCACCGCCATCTCCCGAGAAGAAACATGCACTACACTAACGGGACTAATGACAGAAGTAGTTGACATGCCCGGAAACACGAAAAAATCAATCAATCAATCAAGCAATAAATTGTGCTGCAGACGGACTCCATTCCCGATGGTCGCAGATTTTCTACACTAGCTAGATACCCAGGTCGAATTCCCCCGAGATCTGGAGGAGAATCATAGGGGCCGGCTGCTCTGATCGGGAGTTTTCCGTGATTTTTTTCGATCAACATCAGTCGAATGAGGTAGCAGAACACTAACAAACGGGCCACGGACCTCGCGCGATCTTTACTTCATCGTCCCTGTCCTATACTCACCCTTTACTTACAGACACACTTACATATACATGAAGAGAATTTTAGCCGGTTGCTCTGATCGGGAGTTTTCCGTCGTTTCTCCGATCAATACCTGCCGAATACCGGGGCAGTAACTTAATAAACGGGACACGGACCGCGCGCGATCTTTACTTCCTCTTCCTTGTCGTATCCTCACGTCTTACTTACACACACATTTACAAAATACACATAAGGAGGAGAATTCTAGCAGCCGGCTGCTCTGATCGGGGGGTTTTCCGTTGTGTCTCCGATCAGTATCTGCTGAATACCAGAACAGTAACCTAATAAACGTGATATAGACCACACGCGATCTTTCCTCAGCCTCCCTAGCTTCAGCATTTCCAGCCCCTATGTGCCACAGATCTTTGTTCATAATTATATATGGCTCAGCGGAAAAAAGTGTAACAGAAAAGACCGGCATTGCTGAGAAATATGAGTCTTTCAATATGGCAATCGAGAGTTTTAATAAGAGCCGCTTTTCATTGTGCTGTTATATTGCGCAAAAATGGTCATGTGCGTGTGAGATGGTCTTTAAAATTGATTTCACAAGTAACATAATAAGAAAATTTGTAAAATAAAAATGTGCTCACAAGGAAGTGAGTACATGTAGTCAGTGATAAGCAGTTAACTGTAATTATGAATTTAAATTCAAACACCATAACACAAAACTTGCAAATGTATAAATCAACATAATAAATATAAGTGTACATTATAAACATTCTTATAATAATATTAATAATAATAATATTATTAATAATAATATTAATAATAATAGTCATAATAAATATTGTCATTATGACTATTAATAATTATTTAAATATTAATAGTCATAACATTAATTTAATAACAACATTATTAAATCTATGATACTTTTCCTAAATTAACAATAGGGCTAATGTCTCCATCTGTCTTATTGTTCAAAATAAAGATTGCAAATAAAAATTATCAAAAGACAAAATTGATCATATTGCTATAAAGACGGAGTTTTTTCAAGTTAAAATTATGACGGAGTAAAACCGCAAGGCCTCATTAATCGGTGTTTAAATTTCGCGCTGAAAATATGCACAAATTCTTACCATGACAAATGGTTTTCATCATATGAATTGTCAGTAAAATTTGTGAGTGGTGCCTTATGAGCTTAAATACAGAGATCGATGCATAGGGCGCGTTCAGTGACATCAAACTGTTTGCGCGGTCACTCATGGACGAACTCCGAAGATTCAGATCACAAAGCACCCTAAATATCAGTCTTTGGCGAGCCAAACCGTCAGACATATTTCATCCGACAAAAAAAAATCCGAATGTTGCATCCGAAATCTTCATTATATTTCCACGATTTACAAACTCCTTTATTCGAAACATTTGCCAGAAGCACGCCCATGACCATCTACATGAATTGTAGATGACCTTGGTGTTGCTAATGGCCTTAACTCTCCAGCTGAAATTGGTTCAATGGAACCGACAGAACCAAAGGAAACAGAGGTTGGTTCAGTGAATGAAGTTGGACAGCCAAGTTCATTTAGAGATTGGTTCGTCCGTCGATGTTATCGGACACATGAAAAAGAGGTCGTTAGTGTTCCCCATGACTTTTCCAAATACCAGCACGAGTATGAACGAAATTTTTCGATGTCGACAGACTGAAATTTCGACCAAAATCCACGGGAGCGCCTCTGATCGGGAGGTCTTAGGACCGAGTCCCGACGATGACAGCATTTTCGACACAAGCTATATAGCTAGGATGAGCTCTCTCGCTGTCTCGAGAAGAATTCTAGCGGCCGCCTGCTCTGATCGGTAGTTTTCTGTGGTTTCTCCGATCAACAGCAGGCGAATACTGGATCAGTATCCTAGGGGCCACGTGATGCCATGAAAAATACAATACCAATAAAATAATTCCAAGACACGCTCAGTACTTCATTCTTTGTTTTGATTGGTTGGTTGGTTGTTTAGTGATTGAGAGCGCGTCAACAGCTTAAGTCATTAGTCCCGTAAGTATATTGCCTATTTTTCCTCGGGAGATGTCGGTGATCTTCCCCCGCTGGATGGCGAGATCCGGCACCGACCTACCATCGGCTAGTGGCGTTTCTCCCTAACCAGGACTCTCCCACCAGCGAGAAACCGCCCCCGCCGTGACAAGCTCTAAGCTCCCGACCGGTCTCCCGAAATATGTGGTAGTGTTGTGCAGGTTAGTGTAAGTGTGTGTGTAAGGGGAGAGGATAGGACAAGGAAGAGGAAGGAAAGATCGCGCGCGGTCCGTGGCCCGTTTGGTAGGGTACTGCTCCGGCATTCGTCTGGTGTTGATCGGACAAACTACGGAAAACTACCGATCAAAGCAGCCGGCCGCTAGAATTCTCCTCCAGACAGTAACTGGATTCGATCTAGGTGAAAAGCTAGTGTCGAATATCCTGCCGCCACACACTAGTTGAATCGGGCCACAAACCTGGCCATAATGGCAAAATTCAAAGTGCGCGTTCGGAATTCTGACTTAGTAAATCTCGTTTGGAAGACATTGGAGCACATTACTTCAGCTCGAGAACGTGGAATTATCCTCACTTCTTATATCCACACTGAAATGCATTACACTAGCACGCATGCCGGGAAACTGGCAGGGAACGTACAGCTTGTCCCGGCTGGGGCGATGCCTCGATGGTGGGAGAAAACTGGTTGCAGAAAACCCCACTAGATGACGGTAGGTCGATGCCGTTTTCTCTTCATCAGGGGAAAATCACCGCCACTTCCTGAGGAAAGAACACGCCGCTACACTTACTGGACTAATGACCTTAGCTGTTGTCGCGCCAAGAATCGTCTCGTATATTATTTCAGTAGTATACTGTGACATACCAATATGTGGGTCATTTTTATTAAATGTTATTTGTCGTAAATGGGTGGAAATGCTAGGGTAATTAAATAGGAATATGGCGCCTTAGCAACTGCGCCCAAGTCGTTGTCAAGATAAATAAATATTCATCATTGACATTGACATCATTTGGCATTGAAAGTGACTGCGTGGCTAGTCCGATTTGAAAACGATTTGCGGATTGGTTGGAGAGAGCAACGATAGTCTACTACTGCGGAAGTATGTCTGGTTTTTTTTAGCCAAAACTGAGAAAAAGGGAAGCGGAGGTTTGGAGGGCTGAGCAGTAATAAGAAAATTCACATTCTGTCATATGTGGTGACACTGTGCGGGTCGCTCGCGGATAGATAATTTGTGTAATTGGAACTTGGAATTTTTCATGAGATTGAGGAACGTTGGACTCCGAATAATTTACAGTGTGTTAGAAGTATAACTTGCTATTTTTCGCGATACTAATTATTGAACTGAGAAAATTTCGAACGTTTACGAACAATTTGGACTTTAATTATTTTTACAACACGCGAAAATTAGAACTTATGGGAAGTCGTATATGATAGGTCTCGGAAATATTCTGGACAAGTAATTCATTTGTGGAACTAAAACATTTCCGCTGTGTAATCGTAAAGAACTGGGTATTATTTTTGCAAGTCAATCGAACTAGAACTACGAATATTTGAAGTAGTGTAGATCAGTGGCTCGGCAACGTTCGCGTGGAAGAACAGGAGAGAAGAACGCGGTACTTCGACTCTTGAATTCGCATCACCGGGGAGAAGAGAAGATGGTCCTTCGTGGCGACGTCGATCAAGAGCGCGCGAAGTATAGTGCAGTATAAAGGTTCGAACAAGGTCATGACCAAAGGACAGTCTTTCTGTTGCAATAAGCAATAAATCCTAAGTTTCTTTTTGAAAGAAAAAAAACTATTTTCATTGGCCAATTCGAGCTAATATGTAGCTAGATAAAATATTTGTTTTCAGATTCCTCGCCACTCTGTATGGATCGGGTAATAGGCTATCAATAGGTAATAGCGATTATTTCAGACGCAACACATCGACCCAGCTAGCGGGACAATATTTAGTTTTCTTTGAAGCAATAATAGCTAAAAATATTATCGTAACCTTTTTCCTGGCGCCCATGTTAACAGAAATACGGAAACGGGTTACGACGAAACGCCCAATAATTGTGAGCAGTTTGTGGGCATGTTTCAATACATACCTTTTGTGGCTCTCTCATGCAACCAATCTTTATCAATGAGGTCTCTAAAGAAAAACACTCGACCGCAATTTTTAATCTACATCGTTAAATAACTCGTAAACGAAGCGGTATGTGGCATTAAAACCTAAAATTTTGAGGCCGATGGTCTCACAGAAACGTTCATCACACGAGATCTTAATCGTTCTATTACCTGTTTGCTGGTTCGACGCCACCAGGTTCTACCCCACCTGTTCAGAACCTGTAGAATTTGCACCTGTACGTGAAATTAAACTCATTATTTGATATTCTAAGTGATTGAATTACACGGTTGTACCTCTCTGCTCGTTAATAACGTTAAATAAGAATAGTTTGTGTTGACAAGGGTGTATTTTATTGTTATGAATTACAAAGAGACATATAGAACAAGTGACAAGGGAGATAAGAGGGCCTTGAAAAAAAAGACCTATTACAGGCTTAATATAGAAATAGAAAATAGGGAATATGGTGGGATTTAACATGCGAGAGTTCTCACGGGTGGGCTAGCCACTAATAATATTGTAGCGTCGCCTGGTCCGGCGCCGGTGCGTCGGGCCGCTTCGGGGAAACCCGCGTAAAGCCGGATGTGGGTGGAGGGTGGCGGCGCCACGCCGCGCCGGTTGGTAAAGCCCTCAGGAATCCCGGCTGGAATTTCCTTCAAAGGGACGCGCGCGGATGCGAGTCTAAGAGGTGTCGGTTGTAGCTCTGGAAAGGCTGGCTAGCGAGCCGTGTGTCGCCCGCTGCTTGTAGGGTGGGGGCGAGCCGGCGGATATTTAAGGCCGCGCCGACAGGCGCCTCGCGGGATACGCTGGGTGTCGAAAGACGTGAGGTATCTCCAGTGCAATCCTTGCACGTGATCTTCAGGTCGAAGATCGGTTTGGCAACAAGCCATGTAACTGGTGTAGTTACGGGACTCTATGTCCGACAGCTTCGCACTTCGCGTTGCTTTTTGCTGCTTCCGAAGCAGTGGTTCTGGGCGAGGCCTAGGGGACGGTCGCGGGGTTTCGCGGCTAAGAGAATCGAAAGGTTGCCAAGGGGCTAGATTTTTGTATCATATCATTGTACATTAATTGTAAAAAAATCTGTAAATATATTGTATTTATTCAATCAGAACAGTCGTCTGTGTTTTTCACTCTAGTACGTCACAGACTCGGAACCTTTCTTTTCTAAAACTGGTGGCAGCGGTTACTGTTAACTCACGTCGGGGTGCCCGCACCAATTCCTGCCATTTTTGTTTTCTAAAACTGGTGGCAGCGGTTGCAAAACTGGTGGCAGCGGTTATCGAAAACTCACGTCGGGGCGCTCGCAGCAAATTCTGCCACCTTTCTTTTCTAAAACTGGTGGCAGCGGTTATCGAAAACTCACGTCGGGGCGCTCGCAGCAAATTCTGCCACTTTTCTTTTCTAAAACTGGTGGCAGCGGTTATCGAAAACTCACGCCGGGGCGCTCGCAGCAAATTCTGCCACTTTTCTTTTCTAAAACTGGTGGCAGCGGTTACTGTAAACTCACGTCGGTGTGCCCGCACCAATTCTGCCATTTTTCTTGTCTAAAATTGGTAGCAGCGGTTATTGTAAATTCACGACGGAGTGCCTGCGCCAATTGTTGCAATTATAGTTCAAAATTGGTTGCAGTGGTGCTTAGAACTCACACCGGGTGGTTGTGCCAATTGCAGTTAATAATTGGTTACAACAGATTAAAGACTCACGTCTATCATTCAGCTTTGTGGAAGCAGTCACTACGTTCGCAACGAACGGGGAACGCGGAAGTCTGCAGCAGCATCCGCGGGGACATCAGTGCGGCATCAGAGCCATCGGTGCGCGCTGATTAATCAGAACAGCACGCGTAAAGACAGTGTACGCAGTTAAACGTGCATACGCGTCGTAAATACGTGGCGCCGGCAGTGTCGCGCACGCCACGAGAAACCGAAAAGTGCGGTGTTTCGGTACGGTAGTTTCGGGGCGGTACAATCCGACTCGGAACCTTTCTTTTCTAAAACTTGGTACTGGTACTGGAACGAGCTGATATTGGCACTGGAACTTGATCTGCTAATATTTGCATCACCGGAAGAACACATCACGGACCGACCTGAACGAGAGGAAGGAAGGAGGCCACAAACCGGATCCAGAAGGCGCTCACGCGACACCGAGGTCAACTGAACGTAAGTGTGTTTTTTGTTCTGGCCGGGGATCAATTCAGGCAATATGGCTTTCTTAGCGGGTTATAGGAAAGAGGTGCTTGTTAGGGTCGCGATGGAGATGGGGGAAACATTAGAAGGGAACGAAACCGTTGTTAAACTTAAATCAATCATTACGGAAAGCGAGCAGTACGAGGAATCATTCGTGAAACAACTCGCTGACCAAGAAAAAGAACAGGTTGCAGAAATACGAGAGCAGGAAAGATTACGCGAAGAGAGAGAGCAGGAAAGATTACGCGAAGAGAGAGAGTTAGAGCAGGAAAGAATACGCGAAGAGAGAGAGCAGGAAAGAATACGCGAAGAGAGAGAGCAGGAAAGAATACGCGAAGAACGCGAACGGCAATTTGAACTTGAAAAGTTAAAACTAACGAATCAGGCTCCCACGCGTGTTTCCATAGGTAGTAGCGACACGGGAAATCGAACTAATATTCGTATCAGCCAAGTCATGGACAAATTCAAAGGCGAAGGCGACGATATTACGTTGTTTTTAAGTGTTTTCGAGGCGCTTGCTCGCCAGCTTGGCATTGCGCCGGTCGAATGGGTAAGCCATTTAATGGGTTTACTTCCTAATGAGGTGAACAACTGGCTCGTAGTAGGATCCGATTCACCTGATCAAGATTATGACCTAATTAAAGAACAATTATTAGATATGTACAAGTTCACGGCAGAAAAGTGCCGGCAGATGTTTTGTAGTCACGTAAAAGGTGCAAAGACCACTTGGAACGTCTATGCACGTGAATTAGCTAGTTATTGTAAAAAATGGGTCTCAGGTTTAAAGATAGAAACATTTGAGCAATTGCTAGATCTCATTGTAACGGACCAGATGAAGCGAAAGGTGCCGGCGGTTATGCGTGACCATTTCATTGATGTGTGGGGTGAGGTTTCTGCGTCCCAAGATTTGGCACGAAGGCTGGACACCTACGAAAACAACCGGGCTAGCGGATATAAGAAGGATTTCTCGCGGTTCGGCAATAAAGAGCAGGCAGGCGAACGGAAATGGCCGAAGGCGACGGAAAGCGCGCCGACCACTTCCAAAACGGCAGTGCCGAAGGTAGCTAGTAACGCGGAGTTCGAGAAGCCGCAAGAACGGACGTGTTACTTATGTAAAAAACCAGGTCACATAAAAAAATATTGTCCTCAATATAAAAATAAACCTAGCGAGAAGATGTGTCACGTGGCCGACGCTAGTGCGCCAGAGTTATTGTCTCCACACACATTTCTTGCCAAAATTTGCGGCGAAACAGTCACCTGTCTCCGTGACACGGGTGCGACGATTGACGTCATCAACGCAAAGCACGTCACGCCGACACAATACACCGGCGAGTCCGTATGGGTTCAGCAGCCCCTGGACGAAGCGCCGAAAAACCTACCGGTAGCCAAGGTAGAGATTGTAGGGCCATTCGGTACACTTGTTACAGAGGCCGCAGTCGCGAAGAATTGCGACTTGCCTTATTACATTTTTAGTAATCGTTCTGCTACGATTTTGAAAGAAATAAAGCAAGGTTTCTTAGAACCACAGCCTATCTGCGCGGTGCGGACTAGGGCGCAAGCAGTTGCTGAGCGCGTAAGGGCGGAAGGGCCCCAGACAATAGAGGCGGTAGAGCCTGCCGAGAGTACAGGAAACGGCCGAGATCAGGACGCGTTCCAGGTAACCGCTTCGGAGGAAACCGAGGATGACAATAGAGTTGGTCAGGGCGAGGTCGACGCCCCGGGCAACTCGGAATCAAACGATCAGGAATCTGAATTAGATTTCGGTAGCATTGCTTTGGCTCGTTTGGACCCCACCGAATTTGCTACAGCTCAGAGACAAGACAAGGAGCTCGCGCCGTTGATTGAGCGTGCGGAAGGACCCGAGACGGATCGGCGCGATTATGTTATGAAAAACGGCCTATTGTTTCGTGTCCGGCATAGTAAGCGCGGAGAGCAGTTCACTATGTTAGTAATACCGCGGGTGTATCGTGGCACGATATTAAAACTCTGTCATGAAGTTGCTCACGGTCATTTAGGGGTCACAAAAAGCAAAGATGCCATGGCCAAATATTTCTTCTGGCCGAATTGCTATAAGGATATTGAAAACTATGTGCGTAGTTGCGACAGTTGCCAACGAGTAGGAAACGGCGGCGAAAAACTTCGCGCGCCTTTGAAAATTGTTCCTATAACGGGCGAGGCATTCGAGAAAGTGAATGTCGACGCGTGTGGCCCATTTCCAGAATCGGTCACCGGAAACAAGTTTATTTTAACGGCGATGTGTTTAGCCACGAAGTATCCCGAGGCTATTCCGATACGGGACCTAACTTCGGTCACTGTAATTGAGGCATTACTAGAATTATTCAGTAGAATAGGATTTCCACGCGAATTGCAAACCGACCAGGGAACTTGCTTCACGAGTGCTTTGACAGCGGAATTCGCCGAGCGGTTTGGCATTAAACTGGTGAGAAGTTCGCCGTATCATCCTCAATCAAACGCAGTCGAAAGAATGCATCGAACTATGAACCGGCTTATGAAGGTTCTGTGTTTGGAGGCAGGGACAGATTGGGAATGCCAGCTTCCCGCTATTATGTTCGCGTTGCGCACGAGTGTGCACGAATCATTAGGTTTCTCTCCTGCCGAATTGGTGTACGGGAAGAATCTCCGTACCCCCATGACACTTCTTTATGAAAGGCTTGCGGGAACTGCGGAAGGTGAAGAAAATTCTGTAGTTGAGCATGTATTCAAATTAATCAATCGTTTGAAACGCTCCCGTGACCTAGCTCACAATAGAATGGCTGAAGAACAGCAGAAACGTAAAGTGTGGTATGACCGGAAGGCGGTCTCACGTACTTTCGAGATAGGCGCGAAGGTGTTGGTTCTCGCACCTAACAGGACGCGGAAGCTCGCGGTTCAGTGGATAGGGCCGGGCGAGATTCGCGAGAAAATTTCGGAGCATAACTATGTGGTTCAGATGCCGGGGCGGAAGGAACCTCGCGTCTATCACATTAACATGCTTAAAAGATACCACCAGCGGACAGAGTACTTGAATGTGCTTAGTTCTACGACTGTGACAGACGCAGGTGACGAAGACGCGCTAGATCGCTATGCGCTTAAATTGGATTGTTGCGACTTTGACGCGGAAGAAATGCTGAGCGGGACTGAGGTCGAACCGGAGTTTCGCGACGCTCTGAATACGGTCATTTGTAAGTACAGGTCAGCTCAGAATAGGTTAACGCAGATGCGCTTAGTCGCATGTTTGATGATGTGAATTGATCCACCGGCGAGAATAGGGAACACGCACGTTCATGACATGTATAAATGTCGGTGAAATTCTATGTAAATAATTCTGTAAATTCAAGGGTAAAATTGTTTTGTTGTTTTTTTTTATATTTTTATATGTAGATACATACATGTGTCAATAAATTCAGTTAAGAACGGCACATGATGTATGTAACGAACTCCACAATTATGTAATATTTCAATGTAAAGTAAATGTTTGTATTTCAGGATCTTATGTAATTCAAGATGCGTCAAGAATTATTATGTAATATTTCAATGTAAAGTAAATGTTTGTATTTCAGGATAATATGTAATTCAAGATGCGTCAAGAATACTTATGTATATTTATGTATATAGGAGTAAGGTTTAAATGTACTGGCAACATAGCTTAGGTGAAAAGGGAGGGGGGACAGCCCAGAGATTTATTTCACACATTTTGATTAAATAGGGTTTGATATTTTGGTATAATTATGTTCATGTTCATATAAAAATTAGGATGTAGAGGTCTCACGACCAGGTAACTTAGCAGAATTTTTTTCCTGGGCATATTTTGCTGCGAAAAAAAATTCTCACCCCCCGGCATGGGAGGGTCTGTAGCGTCGCCTGGTCCGGCGCCGGTGCGTCGGGCCGCTTCGGGGAAACCCGCGTAAAGCCGGATGTGGGTGGAGGGTGGCGGCGCCACGCCGCGCCGGTTGGTAAAGCCCTCAGGAATCCCGGCTGGAATTTCCTTCAAAGGGACGCGCGCGGATGCGAGTCTAAGAGGTGTCGGTTGTAGCTCTGGAAAGGCTGGCCAGCGAGCCGTGTGTCGCCCGCTGCTTGTAGGGTGGGGGCGAGCCGGCGGATATTTAAGGCCGCGCCGACAGGCGCCTCGCGGGATACGCTGGGTGTCGAAAGACGTGAGGTATCTCCAGTGCAATCCTTGCACGTGATCTTCAGGTCGAAGATCGGTTTGGCAACAAGCCATGTAACTGGTGTAGTTACGGGACTCTATGTCCGACAGCTTCGCACTTCGCGTTGCTTTTTGCTGCTTCCGAAGCAGTGGTTCTGGGTGAGGCCTAGGGGACGGTCGCGGGGTTTCGCGGCTAAGAGAATCGAAAGGTTGCCAAGGGGCTAGATTTTTGTATCATATCATTGTACATTAATTTTAAAAAAATCTGTAAATATATTGTATTTATTCAATCAGAACAGTCGTCTCTGTTTTTCACTCTAGTACGTCACAATATCAGTCAATCGGCTTAAATCGGCTCTTCCGTGACTGCCACCTAAGTGGCAGGGCGTACTCGATCAAAAATAGGGTTATGATAGTGTGCAAACTTACAGTTACTCGTAACTTCGAGTAATTATCTACTATAATACATAGTTAAAACAAACACTCACCTATAAAGTGGTAATTCCATTGTTCTGGTTATTTTTTTTTAAAATTGTCCAAATATGCAAAAATATGATGCAATTATAGTGATATATGCGAAAATATGCAAAATAAAAATAGCTTAAATTGATTCTAAATGGCTCAAAACATATGCTATTTGTTGAAACGGGATGTTTTAATTAACAGAAAAAATATGCAAATGAATATAAAACACAGCCCTAATGATGAGGCTATGAAAATATTGCTTTTTATGTATGTGATACTCTTTGCCCTAGGTTCTCCATGGCCCAAGAAAGATTGCAATGCCACTGTCGACGAGGGACACGTGGTAAGTATAGGTTTATTTTCACTTTCTCGTGAATGGACACGAGAAAGTAATAATATACGGGAGTAATATACGTTGTATACAGAAAGTTATGTAATGCTGCGGAAAATCGATTTCGAGATTTCAACGGAAATACACGTTTTGGGTTCCCTTGATACCGAAAAAGTGGTTTTCTCAAAACACCCATCCGTCCGTCCATCCATCCGTCCGTCCATCCATCCGTCCGTCCGTCCGTCCATCCGACCATCTGTCTGTCCGTGTGCCCGTCTGTGAACAAGTAAAACAGTAAGAAACAATACTTACGTTTTGATCATCTTGGAAAGGAATAACTTGCAGGAAACAACTTAAATAGTATTTTAATATCTTCACTACTGCATCAGTTTTCGACAAATTTCAACTGAATGAGAAATAACATTACTTATTTCTTAAATAACACAGGTAGTGTTGTCACTTATTAAAAGCAATACTAATGAAAACAGTAATACTACAAATCTCATGAAAACAAAATTGGAGTACTATGCCTAATAATTTAGCAACATACTGTAATGTTTGGCTATGTCTACCTTCATGAAAATATCCTTCTTTGACATTTAAATTTCCTCCCCTGCTCCCGGGTTTAACTAGTGGATTAAACAGTTTGAAAGGTCCCATAACACAGCTCATATTTTCTTCGCTGCGTCCCGTCTTCCTGCTATTCAGGATTGTTTATTTACGAATCAGTGGTTTTTGTCAAAAATGACTTGTTTAGGGGCGGTAAAATATTTTCAGAAAATGCCGATGTTTATTACTATAACACTCGACGTAGAAATCATATTCATCAGGTGACAGTATCAACAGCTCATTACAAAAAATTCACATACAATACATGTACATTATTTTACAACACTTTGCCAGATGACATTAAACGATTCAATTCGATAGAAAAGTTTAAATCCCAAGAGAAATCGTTTCTGCTGCATAACTGTTTCTGTACAATTAGAGACTATACTGAGCATCACAAGAAAAGTAACATTAATTTTCACAATGATACATAATGCATTATTTACCATTTGTACTGTACAAATGTGTATAAACAACCTGTAACAAGTATTGTACTACAGCCTCCGGGTCAATGACCCCCATCTCGATCAGGTTTTTCGTCCAGTTTCCCTGATTCATTGAGCAAATGCTGAGATGGCCCCTTGTGTTGCTTCTGGACATAAATGTAACTTCATTTTCTGTGCACGTCTTCTAGAATTCAGAGGGAAATACAATTATTCAAATTATCGTTTCCATGTTGTCGCGGCAGGAAGTATTATTCCGAAGGACAACATGGATAAGAGCCAAAATTTATTGCTTATTTATCCTTGAAAATAGATTTTATTACATGGGAGGTTGTTTTTTTCTGTTTTCAAAATTTAAGTAGTATATGACTTAGTGTTGGGATCACAGAATTTTGAAAATGTGCACACAATTCACTTTTCCCCATAGCACGTCGTACGCAGTTTTAACTGTTTTTTGACGTAAAATAAATAAAAAAATAAATAGATTCCTGAACCTATACAAGGAAAAGTTGACCGCTAGCTTTGTCAAATCAGCCATTCACTATTCATTACAATTTGGTTCCTTTTCTTAACCATCTTAGATTAAAGTTATTAAATGTAGTGTGTTAATTAAACAATGAATGGGCATGCTTTTTCATCCATTTTTATTGAATCTGTAAGATCACGTAGAAAATATTCAATTCTGATATGCAGGTTGAATCCATTTAAATGGACGAAGAAGACTTGCGTCAGCCATGAGGCGTGTTCACGGCTTGTGTTAAAAAATATTTCTCGCCTATGCCTCCTTCCTTCACTCATAATTTGCCCCAATCTTATTGTTAGGTGCAGTCAGCATCGCCAACAAATTTCAACTTTAATTATCATAAATTTTAATATACAACACACGGGGATGGGACATTCAATAATTAAAGATACAAATTGGTCTGGAGAAATAAACGTTTATTTTTACAAAACAGAACTTTTCCTACTTTTCAATCTAATGCCCACCAACGTTTATGCACTTGTCCCAACGGGTTACCAGCTTTTCTTCGCCAGCTACAAGTAACTCTTCACCTTGGTGTTTGAGCCAATTTCCCACAAAGTTTTGGACATTTTCATTATCCTAGAACTCCTTCCACGTAATGCCTCCTTCAGTGAACCAAATAAATGGAAATCAGATGGTGCTAAATTGGGGCTGTAAGGGGAATGTGACAATATCTCCCAACCCATTTTGTCGCTGGTTTCACAGCTTTGTTAAGCAGCGTGAGGACGTGCGTTGTCTTGCTGGAGAATCACACCTCTCCTCTGAGATCCACGACGTTTCTCTCTTATGGCTTGCTTCACCTTGTTAAAAGGCATGCCTGAGTAGTATTGGCTGTTTATTGTACGCTATTCGTCGAGATAATTACAAACAAACGCACCTACAGCATCCCCACACGGCGTCAACATGACTTTTCCTGCTGATGCGGCCAGAACGGTGTTCGTCGGTCATTGAGTCTCGACCATTTTTGAACTCTTCTACTCACTTCTCAAAATTCCCGCGGTTCATAAAACTTTCACCATACACTTTAGTAATTCTAGAGTATATATTAGCTAGTTTTTCATCTTCAGCAAGTAGAAAACGAATCACAGAACGTTGTTCAATCAATGTGGAATTTTCAAGTCAACTCGCTATCGCCCAACTTAATTTTGAGGTTATGAACACAACAATGCTGATTACCCAGATGGTCAGGGTTCATCCCAGTGATGCCAACTTAAAGTCCTAAAATTACCAAAATTATCCTACCAACTGTTTTTTTTTCTCCAGACCATTTTGTCTCTTTAATTATTGAATGACCTACGTAAAATGCATGCCAATTGTTTTTACTGAGCTCTGATTTATTTTCTATTCATGCATTTACAAGGGGGAGGTGTTCTCGCAAACGTTTACGTTTACGTAATTATTTAGTCCGTAATTATTACCGTAACGTCAAGCGCTCGTTACAGGTTGCGTTACAGGGGGAGAGAAGGTATTCAAAATACTCAAAATTTGCGTTGTTATTTATGGACGGCCTCTTTACGTAATTGTAGTTAAATCAGCATCTGGGGCTATCGATACGAGTAAAAGAAATTTGGAAAGAAATTCGAAAACTAAATATTCAGATTAAATTTCGGAAATATTTTTGGTGTTTTAATCTGTAGTATAATATAGTTTAATATATAACTCTTATGAAATTACATCGCTTTATATTTTACATGAGATTGTATAAGGTTTCTGAAATTTTACTTGTTTTTCAGAAAGCGATGGTGTGCTGGAATCGACTTAAAGGAGTGGTAAGTACTATTAATTTGAAAAAGTGGGTTTCAAAACTTCATCTAGATATCTTTTGGACTATTGAGAAAGTACATTTTCGTATACCACATAAATAAACGCTATCAATAAAAACGTTTCAATACTCTTTACCAATACTGTAGTTCTCTTATAATGGACGTGTCGATGAACCATTTCTTAAAATCCAATCTAGGATCGTATTCAAGTGCAATTAACTCTTTTACATTTAGACATTAAAAAAACAAAAAGTAAAAATAAACACAGTTTCTGAAAGTAAATATATAATAATTTATGTAACAATTAATATAATTGGTAATATCCTTGAGAAATAAAATCTTTAAAAATAAATAAAATGTATTCTGCTGAGCACTATACTACTTATATTACTAGTATTTATGAGCAATTTCACCAATTACTTCTATGAACACGCGAACGAAACTTAACTCCACTTGCATTAATTTTTTTAATGTTATAAAGTGATTGGCCAACTGATGTGATTATTCTAATTTTCTCTATGTAACATGGATAATCAGGCAAATGTTACAAATATATGCATTGCAGCCTAATGATGACGAGCTTTTTCGAAACGTTTTTATGAATTCGTCATGTCAATAAATTAATAATATGGACTAAATAGCTTTTTGCATCAGATTTTCCCTAATGAACGAAGAAAATTGCAAGATAAATATCTCTAATGAAGTATTAAAACATTATATGAAATTACCAATTCTCCGGAATTTGAGCATAAAGAGATGAAGGTACCTAATATTAAAATAACCCATATCTAATAGCATATATGAGAACAATAATTATTCTAAAATGTACAGTTTGTAAGTTTTGAAAGAAAGTATGAATACATTTATTTATGAAAAAATAATATACCGAAATTATCATGACATCTACATGCATCAATGATACTCATATTCCCCACACTATCACACATGTCGAGAGCTTAGAGCTTGTCCCGGCTGGAGCCGTACCTCGCTGGTGGCAGACATCTGGATGGAGAAGTTCCACAAGATGTCTAGGTCGGCGTCGGATCTCGTCATCGAGAGGAGGAAAATCATCTCTCATGATACAAAGAAGTACTACACATATAGTATAGCGTCACGTTGGCGGCCGTGGGTGGCAGGAGGAGCGGAACTATCGCATACCTGAGGGCTGAATAGCTTGGCGCCCCGGCGTTGGAATACATTTAGACAAAGGGGACGCCAGCTTGACCGGGAAGGTCACGTGGTAGACGCGAGCCTCCCTCCTACACCTAGGACGGTCACGTGACGGCTGCACTCTGGTATAAAAACGATCCGACGAGCTCAGACAATGGGTTTTTAGTTCTGGAAAGCTCGCGCGATGCTCAAAACTTTACGCCCAGGCTGTAGCATGTCGTGCCTATTGCACGGGTGACGAGGTCACGGTAGTGGCGCGGGAGTAGCGTCAGAGGAGGTGGGGCCTCCCTAGCTATGTGGGGTATCCACAGGGAAATACAAGTGTGTAGTTTCGGAGCAGAAGTTGGTTATTGTACAAACGTGTAAATAAATTTGTACATACTTGTAAATGTCTGTGTGTTTTTTTTTTCGAGACGGCACAATAGGAATAATGACTGTAGCAGTTGAAGCTTCCAGAAACACAAACTAAATCAATCAACCTTTCTACCGCCGGCAGTTCAACCGGGACTACACCGTCAACGTGACGTGGTGGAGTGACCACACGCAGGACAAAGCAGACAAGTGCATCGCGTACCGCCAGATGGTGACTGCAGGCGACATCGACGTGAACCGCCACTTCGAGCGCAGCTGCAACATCACCACCGCCATCCGCGAGGCCGTGGACAAGTGCCTGCGCGAGGGTATGCGCCTGCGCATTCAGCGAGGGCACAAGGAATGCGTTTCTTGGCACATCACATTCAACCTTTTGCATTTC
Organism: Teleogryllus occipitalis; assembly: GCA_011170035.1. Taxonomy (NCBI): domain Eukaryota; kingdom Metazoa; phylum Arthropoda; class Insecta; order Orthoptera; family Gryllidae; genus Teleogryllus; species Teleogryllus occipitalis. The sequence goes on along the minus strand of BLKR01014775.1, from coordinate 102,139 downwards.
AAATTCTTGCTTTGGCACATCACAATGAATGTGTTCTTTGGCACATCACATTCAACCTTTTACATTTCGAATTATACATTTGGCACATCAGTCCCTACGCGAGGGTATGCTCCTGCACGTTCAGCCATTGTCTCAACAAATGCGTTCTTTAGCACATCACATTCAGCCTTTGGCATTTCAAATTCTTCCTTTGGCACCTTACATTCATCCGCTAGGCCGTGGACATTTGCCTGTGAAAGGGTATGCGCCTGCGCTTTCAGCTAGGGCACAACGAATGCGTACTTTGGCACATCACATTCAACCTTTTTCATTTCGAATTAAACATTTGGCACATCACATTCAACCTTTTGCATTTCAAATTCTTCCTTTGGCACATTCCATTCATTCGTGAGGCCGTGGACAAGTGCGTACGCGAGGGTATGCTCCTGCACGTTCAGCCTTGGCCTCAACAAATGGATTCTTTAGCACATCACATTTAACCTTTTGCATTTCAAATTCTTCCTTTGGCACGTTACATTCATCCGCTAGGCCGTGGACATTTGCTTGTGAAAGGGTATGCGCCTGCGTATTCAGCTAGGGCACAACGAATGCGTTATTTCGCACTCAACCTTGGCATTCAACCTTTTGCATTTCAAATTCTTCCTTTGGCACAATACATTTGTCCGCGAGGCGGTTGACGAGTGCCTGCATGAGGATATACGTCTGCACATTCAACCTTGGGCACAACGAATGTCTCCTTTTGCACATCGCATTCAACCTTTTGCATTTCAAATTCTTCCTTTGGCACAATACATTCGTCCGCGAGGCGGTTGACGAGTGCCTGCATGAGAATATACGTCTGCACATTCAACCTTGGGCACAACGAATGTCTCCTTTTGCACATCGCATTCAACCTTTTGCATTTCAAATTCGGCCTTTGGCACATTACATTCATCGCAGTTGCAACTTCGCCACCTCCATAAACCAGGACGTGGACAAATGCTGCGCGAGGGTAGGCGCCTGAACGTGCAGCCTTGTCAACAACGAATGCGTTCTTTTGCACATCGCATTCAACATATTGTACTTCAAATTCTGCCTGTTGATACAATAAATTCTTCTTTTTCACCTTCAATTCTCCTTGCCCTTCAAATTCTTAATTTTATGCTCATTAAATTCTTTTGACACATTAAGTGTTTTTATTTGCACATTCACTTCTTTTTCTCGTCGCAATCAAGATTTTGCACGTCAAATTATTCATGTCGCACATCTTTTTTCGGCATTCCTTTACAATGCACATATTATTTCATACCCTTCCTGTAGCACAAACTAGGCATTTCAACGTAACGTCTCAGCAGAAAAGACGTTTAGTTCGAGGTCCGCTGATGGCGAATTTTTGACAATAATTCCATTGTGGCGAATTAGTCACCCATCTGTTATACCTTATTTATTTACTTATTTATTTAGTCAAAAACAGTCAAAAACTGTATGTGACGTATGGGGGAGAAAATTATCTGCGCACGCTTTCTTGAGTTTTAGAATACCTTCCCAACAATTTAACTATTAGTAGTTGAAAGATGAAAAATAATAATAATAATAATATTTAATGAAGCGAAGCGTTAACATTTCGAAAATTAGATATTTTCGTTGCCAAATTATAGAAAACTTATTTTTAACGGTAAAGGAACGAACAGATTTGATTTTTCTGTATTGCTAACAAAATAGAAACTCACCCTAAGCTCTACTACCACTACAAGCAAAAGGAAAGTTCAACAAAACGTGCGCATACCTTGAATCTCTCTTTGTGAAGTAGAATACAAGCGGCCTTCTGCTATGATTTTTCTGATGTTGTTTTTTTTGTTTTGTTTTTTTCGATGAATACCAGGAAAATATCGAAACAATGCCCTAAAGAACGGGCCAATGACTACGTGTGAAACTTCCTTCCTTATTATCATCCTTTCTCTCCCCTCACATACACAAACTCTTGCATGCGCTACACCAGCACATTTGTTGGGAGACCAGCTACGAAACAGACCAGCCGGAAACTTGTTCGTACTGTAACGGTGCCCCGTTAGGAGGAAAACTTCCACGTGGCAGACAAGTAAATCAGCGCGAGATCTCACTTTCCAACTGGGAAGAACTTTGCCACTTGTCAGGATTAAACATGCACTCACGGTACGGGACTAATAACGGTAGTATTTGACACGCCCGGAATCACTACTCACCCACGCGCTTATTTGCTCCCTTACTCACTCCCTTACTCACTCGTCATTTATTCACGCATCTCTTATTCACTCGCCGCTTATTCACTCGTCGCTTATCTACTCGTCGCTTATCCATTCGTCGCTTATCCACTCGTCACGTATCAACTCGTCACGTATCCACTCGTCGCTTATGCACTCGTCGCTTTTCCACTGGTCGCTTGTCCACTTGTTGCTTATCCACTCGTCGTTTATCCACTCGTCGCTTATTCGCTCGTCGCTTATCCACTCGTCGCTTATTCACTCGTCGCTTATCCACTCGTCGCTTATTCACTCGTCGCTTATCCACTCATCACTTATCCACTCGACGCTTATCCACTCGTCGCTTATCCACTCATCACTTATCCACTCGTCGCTTATCCACTCGACGCTTATCCACTCATCACTTATCCATTCGTCGCTTATCCATTCGTCGCTTGTCCACTTGTTGCTTATCCACTCGTCGCTTATCCACTCGTCGCTTATCTACTCGTCGCTTATCCACTCGTCGCTTATTCACTCGCCGCTTATCCACTCGGCGCTTATTCACTCGGCGCTTATCCATTCACACACTCTCTCCCTCCACTCGCATGCTCTGTCCCTCGCGTGTTGGTGGTGCCCGCGTACGAACGACGGCGGGTGGTGTGTGGCTGCGCGCAGGGCAGGCGGCGGAGCAGGCTGACGAGGGCGTGAGCGCCATGCGCGCCATGCTGCGCTGCTACTGCCTCACGCACGCCGAGTTCTGGAAGAACCGCTTGCGCGCCTGGGGCAAGGGCAAGCCCAGCGGCGGCGGCGACAGCAACGACGCCCAGGAGCGCTGACGCGAGGTACGACTTGGATTCGTCACTTATTCATTCACTCCCCTCGCTTTTTCACTTGCACGCTTTCTCTCTCTCTCTCTCTCTCTCTCTCTCTCTCTCTCTCACACACACACACACACACACACACACACACTTGCTCACTCATCACACACACTCTTGCTAATTCATTCACACACAGCTCACTCATTTACTCATACACTAGCTCACTCATTCACACACACTTGCTCACTCATTTACTCATACACTTGCTCACTCATTCACACACACTTGCTCACTCATTCACACACACACACACTTCCTCACTCATTCACACACACATTTGCTCACTCATTCACACACACACACTTCCTCACTCATTCACACACACACATTTACTCACTCATTCACACACACACACTTCCTCACTCATTCACATACATACACTTGCTCACTCATTCACACACACACACTTGCTCTCTCATTCACACACTCACTTGCTCACTCATTCACACACTCACTTGCTCACTCATTCACACACACACACACTTGCTCACTCATTCACACACACACTTGCTCTCTCATTCACACACTCTCTTGCTCACTCATTCACACACACACTTGCTCACTCATTCACACACACTTGCTCACTCATTCGCACCCACTTGCTCACTCATTCATACACACACTTGCTCACTCATCCACTCATACATTGGCTCATTCATTTATTCATTCATACACACTTGCTCAGACATACGTTCTCACTCACACACTTTCTCACTCTCTCACTTTTACTTACGTGTGCTTCTGGTGCTTCGCTGAAGGAAGGTACGACTTGTATTTTCTATTTTGTCGTGTACGTACTGTAGATGCGACATCGATAAAAACCTCGATGTTTTAAGGGGAGAGGGTACCGTGTGTACCGCACATGTTAAATTTGCTACCACTGTACCTTTTCTAGAAAATGATTAACTGGGAAATTTTGATATTTCATAAAGGTATAGACTTTGGTATTATTTTGACGCTTTTTAAGTTGATTAAAAAATAATTAGTATTTTTTCTAACTTTTGCCCCAATTTCTTCAGCATTTTTGGACAAACATTATTTTTATATGTTTTACTGTCGAACAATGTTTATATATATATATATACACATATATAAATATATAAAATATATTTATATAATATATATATATATATATATATATATATATATATATATATATATATGTGTGTGTGTGTGCGTGTGTGTGTGTCACTATATTGCCAATACAATAAAGAATGTATCCTGTAAAATTTAATTAATAATGACTGACAGTTTCTGACAAAAGGTACAGTATAACAAAATAAGAACATTTTTGGCAAAAGCCGTTTGAAAAATTTGTACTTGCCACTGCTCTACTAGAACATTCCAGCTCTATGTTCTGGATCATCTCAGCGGAAAAGACCAATGCTACCAACGTATGAACGTACGAACAGAAGCATGCTTCAATAACTCGTTAACAACCCAACATGTGCTCAAAATTACGGAAAAATAGCCCTAATTGCATGTAGTGTAAAAATCGGTGTGGCTCGTGCACACCAGGCCATTTAAAAAAGAATTTAAGGAACTTTCAGACGTCTCAAAAGAAAAACGTTAAAACATTTGGAAAGAGCAAGGTTCAGAGTATTTATTTAGACAAAATCAAAAATCGATTATTTTGTCCATTTCATGGTACCCTCTTCCCCTTAAACATCGATATACTGAGGTCGATGGTTTTTGAACATCATTTTGTGCTCCATGTTTTTTTCATTTTCGATAATTTGTTCGTAGTTGAAAAATTCCCTTGATCAGCTTTTTGTAAAAGTAATGAAATAATAACTGACGATACCACTGTGAGTCTGAACCAAACGAACGCAATTTGTACTACCTTCATCGAGCTGCAATCCCTCGCTTGAGATTATCTCGATGCGCTGGTATTTTCTTCGCCTTTCATCGTATTTTGTAAATGGATAGGCGTTTTTAACTTTGTTTTCAGTTAAAGTTTAGTTATAAATTAATACGTCAAATTAAATGTTCTTTCACACGAATTTGATGTTAAAGGTTTCTCTCTGTTCCTATTCTATGGCTCGACAACCCGCTTCATGTCTTGTCCGACCGGCGGTGACCCAGCCTCTCGGCCATGGGATAAGGGGTTCGCGTGGTTAGCACGAAGATATTCCTTCATCGTATATATTGGTCTTTCTTATCGTCACACAGCAATAGGTATTGGAACATTTGTAAGGAAAGCGCTCTGGTATAATTTGCCTCGACCGGAAATCGCACCTTTGGTTGTGCCTTGGAAGACGATTAAGGTTGCTAAACTAACTTTAAAACGTGGATGTCTAAAAACATCGATGGTTTTTGGTCAATGTAATATTAACACCGATGTTTTAATTTTGAACATCGATGATTTGTTCGTTCATCCAAGTTCTGTTGTTGATGTCACAGTACTAATACGTGTTTAAATTTCCCTAGGATGTCAAAAAAGCAACATTTCTTACAAAAAATTGGTGAAAGATATAGCACACGTTGCACACTATTTTTCCATACAACAATACAGTTTATGTAGAATATAATATATTCTACACAAATCTCTATCGGGCAAAGGCCTCCGGTTTCAAAATAGGCATAGCTCACATTACGCTTCAGATGAGCTACTTGTGATGCTGGTTGCTATAGTTTTGTTTTAACACTAATTTTACTCACACTTAAGCATTTCTCTTTCCACCTTAACCTGTCTTGAGTTACTCATATCCATTTCTTCCTGCCGTTTTCTGTAGTTCATTGCACCATCTCATGTTCTGTCCTTTTACGTTCCTTCTCTGGGGTCCCATCTTTCTGGGTGCATCCTTGCAACGTGTCCTCCCCATTTCCACTTCAGTTTCTTAACCATTGACTGTACGTTTACAATTTTTTTTTATTGCTTCATTTTTATTTTGTCCCATAGGGTGATATTTAATATTTTCTTTTCCATTTTTCTCTGCGCAACAGCAAATTTATTATTGAGTTTGCTCGTAACATCCAATGTTTGCGCTCGATATGTCATCACAAGCAATTCATAACTATCTATTATTTCTTTATTTGTCAGTGTTTACTTTTACCATATAAACACCAACTAAATTTAGATATTTGTCATCCCATGGGTCATCATTTGTAACCCTATGTCGGAGAGTGCTACCACCTGGGATAGGTAACGGTATTTGACACCTGCGACTCTGCAGCACTGTGATACACGTAATACTAACCCGTCAGGAATTTATTGATGTGTAAGAAAAGATGGAAATCACCAAGAGAGACATCCGGACTGTAGAAAATGGCTGAAAATGTTTTCTTTAATTTGTTTCAGGCTTATAGAATAGTGCAGACCTAATTTTCATGAAATACTCTGAATTTTTGAAAATTTCAAAAGTTCCAAAATGTTTCGACGTCTTTGAACATCTACTATTATAAGAGAGATATTTTCTTGAACGAAATCTGTTCTTCAAAGTTGGAGCTGGGTCATGTACAATGTTTTGAAAATTTGAGTAATTTTCGCGGAAGTTTTGCGTCGTGGAAAAGCAATTCTAAAAACAAGATATTCTTAAAAAGGGCTCCAATTTTTCTCTCGGATAGTATAAAAATCGCTTATAAAAATGGTGAAGGTTAAAATTTAGTTGATCTCTCTAAATTTTTGAAAGTTGCGAACTTTATACATACTGCGAGAAAAAAGTTGGCTGTTGTCAAAGTGCGTGTGTGTATGTGATCAGGACAAACGTTTATAGAATCTTTATATTTATTTCTAAAGATATTTTTTGCCCAATTTAAGTGTGATATAGGCTTGGTGCATCAGAGCCCTTAAAATTAAAAAAAAATCTTATATCAAAACAGTATTGTAAGCTTACAATCTTGTTTGTTTGTTTGTTTGTTGATTTCAGCGATGACAGAATAAATCCGTGTTTCTTATAAAACAGGCTTTTGGGGATAATGGGAGATAAAAAGCTCATTAAAATTGTTGTTCGTTTCTTTATGCAGCCGACATCAAACGCGGTGGCAGACACACAGCAGAGGAGAGTCGACAGTCGATGCCTGGCTTTTGTCAATTGCCAAGCGCTCAGCGAATATGTGTACAATGCCAAATAAAGTGAGATTAACTCTAAACGCGTTTAATTCCACACCTATACTTTTTAACCCCATACTCTACAGTAATATGATCCGTTGCTATTATGTTGATTAAAAATAAGAAACTTACTTGCAGTGTACTTGCTACGGCTCACAGAGAACGAATTCATTGACAAATTAACTTTCTTTCCTTCCTCATCCTTGTTCTATCCTCTCCCCCGACACATACACACACACACTTACACTAACATGCACTACACTACCACACATCATGGGAGCGGGTCGGGGACTAAGAAGGTGTCCCGACTAGGTCGGTGCCACGCTGGTGGGAGATACCTGGTTCGCGAAAACTCTCGCTTGTCGACGGTAGGCCAGCGCCGGATCTCGCTAACCAGTGTGAGAAGATCACCTTCACCTCCCGATGAAAACATATGCACTACACTTTCAGGACTAATGACCTCTATAGTTGACGCGACCGGAATCACTAACCAATCAATCAATGTACCGTGTTTCATCCTATCGGATGAATAACTTACATATTGCAATAAAACGAGTACAATAGTATGTTTAACTGAGCCCAGAATGTATCAAAATGAAGATAATAAACTTGTGAGGTATATAGGAGAATCGAAGTGGTTCCCTTCGAGCCAGAAAACCGATGTAGGTGGCTCAGGCCATCAGCTGATGCCATTGCAATGCTTCTGACCGGGAGATTCTAGAGTTCCACTCCCACAGGTCACATGATTTTCCACACTACATAGCAAGGACGAATTCAGCCGCTGTCTGGAGAAGGATTCTACTGGCCGGCTGCTCTGGCCTGTAGTGTCCCATGGTTTCTCCGATCAATGCCAGGCGAATATGATAGAGTAATAAATAATAATACAGAATAGAGTAAACTAAAAAACAGAATAATAGAATAAACAATGATATAATACAATGAATTAGTTTACATTTGTATTGTATAATTTGTCTAAAGATTTAATACACCTGTAACAAATAGGGTACTTCAGCATCCGGGTCAATGCTCCCCCATCTCGATCGGGTTTTTGTCCAGTCTCCCTGATCCATTGAGCAAATGCTGAGATGGCCCCTTGATTTGCTTCTGGGCGTATATGTAGCTTCACTATGCGCACGTTTTGTTGAGCTTTCCCTTTGCTTGTTAACAATACAGAAAAATAAAATCTGCAGTTCGTTTACCATTACAAATTTTTTTCTATACCACAGGAACAAAAATATCTTGTTTTCGATACGTTAATCTCAAGCTTTTTAAAATTTTATTATTATTATTACTATTATTATTATTATTATTATTATTATTATTATTATTATTTTAACACATTTTTCATCTTTCAACTATTAATAGTTAAATTGTTGGGAAGGGATTCTGAAACTTAAGAAAGCGTGCGCAAATGATTTTCTCACCCCTTCGTCATCAACAGTTTTTTACTAATTTTTTGACTAAATAAATGAGTATCTGAGAAACCTAAATGAAGATAACCTAAAAGAAGAATGGATTAAGAAGCTCACCGCAAGCCTACGTAGGTTGGCGCCGGATCTCACCATTGAATGGGGTAAGATCACTGGTACCGCTCACGCTAAAACATGCACTACACGTGAGGGATAAATGAACGTTGCTGTTGGCACGCCCGGAATCACTAATCAACCAGTCAATCGCAGCTAGAAAACTTGTGGTGGAAAACTTCAAACTACGATTGATTGATTGATTTTTTCGTGTTTCCGGGCGCGTCAACTAGTGTGGTCATTAGTCCCGTTAGTTTAGTGCGTGTTTTTTTCTCGGGAGATGGCGGTGATCTTCCCCCGCTAGATGGCGAGATCCGGCGCCGACCTACCGTCGGCAATTGGGGTTTTCCCCTAACCAAGACTTTCCCACTAGCGGGGCACCGCCCCAGCCGAAACAAGCTCTAAGCTCCCGACCGGTCTCCCAGAATATGTGGTAGTGTAGTGTAGTGCATGTGTGTGTAAGGGGAGACGATAGGACAAAGAAGAGGAAGGACAGATCGCGCGCGGTTCGTGGCCCGTTTGATAAGGTACTGCTCCGGCATTCGCCTGGTGTTGATCGGAGAAATTCATACTACGAAGTTACAATAATGTGGTATTTGATGTCCTGATTGTGGTCCTGATTGTTAGGCAACTCGAATACACAAAATGTCATTCACTACGGCACAATATATTAACTTTTGAATCGAACAGTTCTGATTATTAAAATTATTGATTTTACCTGTATATTAAATTGATATCTCTATGGAAATACTCAGTTGACTAAGAGCGTGTACGGACTCAGTGCTTCGGTCCGAAGGGTCGCGGGTTCGAGTCCTGCCTTGGGCGTGGTTGTTTGTCATTTGTCTCTCATGTGTGGGTTGTTGCGGAGGGCCTCGCGTTCTGCTTACACCAGATCAGAGGAGTCCGCAAATGTGTTGGTGAGTAGTATGTGGTCGAATATGCGTCCAATCGGGTCGTAAAGGGTAATTGGCTGTCACCTGGATAAACGCTCTAGAAAAAAAAATCTCTACGAAAATGTGGTTACTAATAATTTGAGACCAACCTACGTTCTTGAAAACATTGATATAAAAATAAACGAGTATTTTAAGAAACTTATCAAAACCTTTCCCATTATATTTTGATGCTATCTATTATGCAACATGTATCCGTTCCAAAAGACTGTCAATGATAAAATATGGACTTCTCATAATTGAAATGCACGAACAATCAAATGGTAATTAAATATTTCAAATGTATACATGGTATTATAGTAAAAATTGAAGGAATTACCTTTTATATCTTTGACATCCTTTTTATCAAATTTATGATGCCCTGAACACCAGAAAATGATTTAAATTGCCTCTTTTTTTTTTAATGAAGTTACATATAATTCCAGGCGGCGATGGTGCAACGGTTAGCGTATCGGACTGTTATACCCTAGTTTGTGGGTTCGAACCCGATCGAAGCCGTGGATTTTTAAGGGCGAAAAAATCCTTCGTACGCCTTCCTTCGGAGGGGAAGTAAAGCCGGCTGTCCCATGTTAGTAGATTTACTGCATGTAAAAGATCCTCAAGCCTAAATGACGCCTCTGAGCTAAATTCAAATCGCCTGTTTCGTCGCCCAAGTAATACCTTCTTTCTCCCACGGTTGGTGAAAGGAGCGTAGCGGAATTTGCGTGGTCAGGCGGAAGAGCAGGCCTCATGGCCTGAGCCTCGCCACGTAAAATAAGGCAAATTCAATTCAATATATTTTGAAACCCTCACTGAGCAAAACGAGGATGTGGGTCTTTCTAAACAACTACATGAAATATGTTGTGGCAGTTTTAAAACAGCTTCCAACGAGCTTGGATTATTGTGAGTAAATACAGCACTCCTGGTTGAAGTACTTTGCACTACTCGCCGCCATGTTTTCTGTTGGCAAAACGTAATACCGGCAGCTAATGAGGCTGGTTGTTTAAAAGTATACATTTTTGGCTTTTCAGTTCAGTTTCTTTCGGCATTTTCCTATCACTACAACATTGGTGATAGATTTTCATCTATCATGAAATTTGTTCTTTAAATACAGATCTCGAAATAACGTCATGTCCAATTTTTCGAAAATATGAATAGTTTTAACGTAATTTTGCATAATATATAAGAAATTTTTATGCATTTGTTTTCTCAAAAATGGCTTCAAAATGGTTTTCTTTAAATTTTTATCTTCATATGTATCAAGAAAAGGTAAAAAAATGGCATGTCCCGTTTTCGGGGAACTCAGTATTTTCGAAAAGTGCCAAAAGGTTGCATTCCAAAACTACAAATTTATTAATAGAGATATCTGTCTTAAACAAAATCTTATCTAAAAACTTAGATCTTTAAAAAATTTGAGACCAATTTTTTGGAAAACATGTAGTTTATGTTCAATTTCTGCTTGAATTTAATGCAAATAAAAAAAAGAAATATTTTCCCTAAAACCGCTCCAATTTTTTTCTTTATTTTTTTCACGAATAGAGCATGGCAGACTTAAAAAATTTAAGCCTGTGTAGGTCTCATTTGCGTTAAATTATCTGAATTTACAAAAACTGCAAAAGTTTGTCATAACATATTGAGAAAGTATGTGTTGTTGTAGCTCCAATAGTTTAACAGGAGAGTAACTGCGAGTTAAATGCTATCTACGGTGTTCTAACCATAAATGCTCCTGCTTCGCCGCAAAACTTCGGGAAAACTAGCGGTGCTAAAACAGCACGTACTTTCTCGCCCGAATTTTCACGCAAAATTACGCGAAAAATACTCAAATTTTCGAAAAATTATACATTACCTTATTTCAAAACCTGTCTTTATGGAACAGATTTCATTGATGGAAAAATCTCTTTCTACATAATTGTAGGTGTAGAAAGATGCCGAAAACATTTTGAATTCTTGCAATGTTCGTAAAATCAGTTTTCAACAAAAATGAGACCTGGACCATTCTCTTAAACATTCTTCACACTATCCAACTACAAAATTTAATAAAAAGCGATGGAGATTTTTTTTAATGTTGAAAATGACCAAGGGGCTTCATGTAAAGTACTCTCAAAATTAAAATCTCGTTCTAAATTGAAAGGGCCACGGCATCCGGATTGACAGGGGAATATCAATTTTGGATAAAATCGGCTGAACGGTAGCTAGTATTGTTGACGGACTGGCATTTGGCCGTCATTCGAATTTTCGGTATAAAGGTCCTACAAAACATGGATTCCGCCTACACCACGTGTGAGAAGGTTTTTTCCTAAATTTAGCAACTGGATTTATCCACTTTTTCGTAGCAGAAGCCCTGGAATAAAAGTTTCTGCCGCAAATTCGCGGTTTTTTCGCGCAGCAGGAGATAACTTTCTCTCTACTCCGTAGGGAGAAAGTAAAAATGAAAATATGGCGATTATCGGCTCCGAATTCGAAGATCCTGACGACTTGCTTTGCTATGGAGAAGATGGACGGGTGGAAATAAAATAATGCATGAAAGAGATTTGTCGCTTTATTTTACGTCATGAAATGCAATTACCTTTTGAGATAGTGATTCATCGTTCATTGATTGCATCCTTCTGGTAGACTCGCAAACCGCTAGTTCTGAAAACAGAAATTAAATTTAGATATCAGGCGTGTTCTGAAAGTTTGTTCCGAAGATATCCATACACGTCGTTATTGGACCAACTACACCGATTGTTTTTTTTATTGTTATTATCATTATTATAAACACTCTATGGTTTTACATACTTCAGTTAAATTTGTATTGTTGGCTTACTATAAACTTAATGCTAATAACTTAATTCTAAAAGTCACATTTTTCGGAATGCATTCTTTAGGGGGAAAGCTCAGAGGAATTACATTTTGGAAAAATTTATAAGGAAGGTTTCGAAGAGAAAGCTATTTTAATACATAATAAGCACTTTAATAGAGGATTACTCGCCAGTGCTAAAGCGCTCAACGCCCCTTAAGGGGGGCTTGGAGATGCGTTGCGTCAAGGTGGAGACGCAACAAATTAAAAAAAATACGGGTATTACGAGTGCGATTTTGTCTTAACCAGTGGGATTTTTTCTGATGATTTGAGGAAAGTTATGGTAAAACTGTGTGGAGAAATGCGTGATGTGGTTTCCTGTAGTTGATTACTTGTTTGCTTCAAGGATAAAGGAGAAGATAGCTATAATCTAATACTTGTGGAATCGATAACTTTATCACAAAGAGAAGTGTTTGTTCAGCGTATCAAAAAGCGATATTAATCACGTAGGAGATAACCTCATGACCTGCTTAGTTTGAAGTGTTAAAATCTTTTTGCACACAGCTGACACTACGAACAGGGTCGGATTAATTGTGGTGGAGGTTCCTGGTGGGACCCCTTTGGAGAGTGAATCTCAGAGAATAGATCAAAAACGCTTTAAAACTATATTAATAATTTTTGGTAACCATATTATATATGCATTTAACTGTGTTATAATTAGGGGGCGGATTTTGATGATCTAAAACATTGCCAAAAATGATCAATAAATGCTCTTAAAGGATTTAAAAATGTCCCAAAACCAAAGAAAAATGACGTAAAAAAGTTATCAAAACTAGTTCGGATGAACAACTAAAGCAATTGGATACGTTACTGATGAAATCGAGGCTTCTTCCATTCACTCGAGTGAGCTCAGCTTGTAAACTTTTGATTTGGACTGTTCTTTTCCTTGTCTTTAGTTATCCCGAAATCGCCGGAACCGGCAATGGCACTGATATACGTCACAAGAATTACACACAATGACTGTCAAAACAATTTCTGAGCGAACAAATAGAATAGACTACTGAGTAATTCTGCGAAGAACATTTGTTGCATCCGGTAAATATTATTTGAAGCAAGTACTATTAAAATTACATTAAAATCGATGAAATCAGCAAAAAAATGCATTAAAAATGACGGAAAAAGGTAAAAAATGATTTAATAGTCGAAATCGACAAAAAATGCAAAATAATGACCTATAAAAATGGGCCATTTCCTTTTGTCATTAGATAAAATAAATTTCTATACTAAACGGCATTGTTCTAAAGTGAAAAGAAAAAAATGACATTTCATTAAAATCCACCCCCAGTCATAATTATTCATTTTATTTATGGAAAAATTAGGTTCTTTGATTTGAAGGCAAACACAAAAAAATAAAATTTCTTGAGTCATGAATCACTTTTTACTTATCACACGAATAACATTTCGAAGGATGTTGGCCATCATCACTGGTTGAATTTAATAATTGTTAAAAATAATATTAATTTGAACTTAAACTATTTGTTAGACAAATGAATATTCTTGTTAACAATAATTAAATTTAACAAGAGACTGATGACGGCCAACGCCCTTCGAAAAGTTGGTCCTGTAATATTAAAAAGTGACGACAATTTTAATACAAATTGTCATTCATGACTTAACATATTTAATTGTGTTGTATGTCTGCCTTAAAATCAATGGACCTAATCCTCCAAAAATTAAAATATACTCATAAAGCAGTCTTAATTTCAATTTAATTTGATCCTTCCTAACAATGACTATTATTATTAATTTTTGGTAACCATAAAATACATGCACTTAAATATGTTAAAGAGGCACTTTCCTCCGTTCCAGCAAGGGATTGTGGTAATACGAACATTAATAATACTTGGATAACACAAATGTTTGTAACACGAACTCCGATTATTGCGGTCTCTTGGAGTTCGTGTTAATGAGAGTTTCCTGTATATGAATTTGATTTACATCGTACGACTTTTGTCACAAACCACAATTTTTCCCCAAGTATAGTATTTGGGCCACAGCCCACCTTGCTAACTCCGGCCCTGACTACGTGAGACTAGTGTGTGCTACTATCAGTAAATTCCCATAATGGAACAGCCTCTTGATTCACATTTCTTCTACTAGAGCTGCCTACCAACATGATGTATTTATTTAAACGTCAAAAACAGATAAAATTTGTGTGACGTACTATGGGGAAAAGTGTAATATATCCCTGGTTTCTAAAGCTCTGGGATGACCGTTCTTATACATAAACATTAGATTTAGGGGCTCGCTCGTAGCACATAGCAAAGTTGCTAGCCTTTCATCACTGAGGTCTAGGTTCGATTCCCGTTGAATCTCATGTGAAATTTGTTACAATAAAACGAGTTTGGCTGCTTCACAAGGGCTAGTCCAACCCCTGTGAAGTGTCCTAAACTCTACCCCTATCCTTATTCCTTCCCAATTCAGGCCGCTGGGTAGTGACGCAGGAGCGCGTAGCAGGAGGCGCGTACACAGAGTTTGGCTGCTTCACAAGGGCTAGTCCAACCCCTGTGAAGTGTCCTAAACTCCACCCCTATCCTTATTCCTTCCCAATTCTGGCCGCTGGGTAGTGACGCAGGAGCGCGTAGCAGGAGGCGCGTACACGGAGTTTGGCTGCTTCACAAGGGCTAGTCCAACCCCTGTGAAGTGTCCTAAACTCTACCCCTATCCTTATTCCTTCCCAATTCTGGCCGCTGGGTAGTGACGCAGGAGCGCGTAGCAGGAGGCACGTAGGCGGAGATGCTACCTGGCGGTCCTCTTGACAACTGACTACGACGTGGCGTGACATGGCAAACTAAAAAAGTTAATGAAGGATTACTCCCCAACGTCAAATGTTAATGGAGGATTACTCCCCAGCGTCAAATCTAATGGAGGATTACTCCCCAGCGTCAAATGTTAATGGAGGATTACTCCCCAGCGCCAGAGGGCTCAACGCTCCTTAAGGGGCTTGGAGACACGTTGCGTCGAATTCTAGACGCAACAGATTAAAAAAATGAATACACGTATAAAATGAATACGGTTTTGGCGAGAACTGATAAGAAATATTCGCTCTCGTATGATAAAAACTATTTTCAAAGACAAATAAGCAACATATATAGGTTATTATCTCTAGTGCGTTACGTGAAAGTATTGACTCACTGCCGCGATAAAAAGGAAAAAGATTATTGAATATCTACATTCCCAAAAGAGCTCAAGAAAACGTACACAGATACTGAAGCTAAATATATATCTATTAGCAAACCATCGCAGCATTGGCTTCAAAATCAGGGAATCTGGACAAAACAACCTGATTAAGGTGGGGTCATTGAGCAGGAAGATGAGGTAGAATACTTTCTTACAGGCTTATTTAGTGTTTTAGCAGTCTACATGGTAACTAATACATTACGTATCAAATTAAAACGAATATTATTTTATTTTTTGATGGGCAGTATAGTCTCCAATTGTATAAAAAGGGTTATGCAGCAGAAAAGATTATGCTTCATGGGAATATACAGTTAGCAGCACTCTCTTTTGCCATCAGTTGGGAACAAATTCGCCATTGATCGTGATCACGTGGTGAATATCGCCCACAATATCGCACCTATGTGTACATACAGTTTCTCTGGTAGAATATCGTATTCTGATATACTTCTATTTTACGTAAGCACGGAAGTTCCAAAGCGGGTATATATCCCATACCATACGACATTCCTCACCTAGGATATTGCGTCTCCGGAAAATCCAAGAAGCTCTTCATTTGTTATGTTGTTATATATACATTCGGACCTTCATAAATCGAATTTCAATATATTCCCGCCTGAGATATGGCATAATATTCTGGGGAAATACATCTTATAGCTCCCAGACTTTTAGATTACAAAAACGAATTGTACGAATAATAACCAAATCCCACCCACGTGGTTCATGTAAGCCTCTCTTCATTAATCTAGAAATTCTACCATTACCGTGTCTTTTTATTTATGAATCAGTGGTTTTTGTAAAAAATGACTCGCTCAAGGGCGGGAATATTTTTTCAGAAAATGCCGAAGTCTATTACTATAACACTCGACGTAGAAATCATATTCATTAGGTGACAGTATCAACAGCTCATTACAAAAAATTCACATACAATACATGTACATTATTTTACAACACTTTGCCAGATGACATTAAACGATTAAATTCAACAGAAAAGTTTAAATCACAAGTGAAATCGTTTCTGCTGCATAACTGTTTCTATACAATTAGAGACTATACTGAGCATCACAAGAAACGTAACATTAATTTTAACACTGATACATAATGCATTAATTACCATTTGGACTGTATAAATGAGTATAAACAACCTGTAACAACTATTGTAACACAGCTTCCGGGTCAATGACCCCCATCTCGATCAGGTTTTTCGTCCAGTTTCCCTGATCCATTGAGCAAATGCTGAGATGGCCCTTGTTTTGCTTCTGGACATATATGTAACTTCATTTTCTGTGCACGTCTTCTAGAATTCAGTGGGAAATACAATTATTCAAATTATTGTTTCCATGTTGTCGCGGCAGGAAGTAATAAGAGCCAAAATTTATTGCTTATTTATCCTTGAAAATAGATTTTATTACATGGGAGGATTTTTTTTTTTTGTTTTTTTCTCCCTTTCAAAATTCAAAATTTATTGCTTATTTATCCTTGAAAATAGATTTTATTACATGGGAGTTTTTTTGTTTTGTTTTTCTCCCTTTCAAAATTCAAAATTTAAATAGTATATGACTTATTGTAGGGATCACAGAATTTTGAAAATGTGCACACAATTCACTTTTCCCCATAGCACGTCATACGCAGTATTTAACTGTTTTTTGACGTAAAATAAATATATATATATATATATATATATATATATATATATATATATCGAATCAATAATATTCGATATATACAAACTTCGATATACTGAAATAGTTATGAAATTTTGGCAACAATTTTGACAACATTGGGCAAAATGGAAAATTCAGACATTAAATAAGTAAAAAAATGATCATTCATACCACATATTTATGAATGAGAACATGAAATTAGTATTGCTTTTTCTGCGACATTAAGGGATTTTCGCTTCGACCTTCATGAGAAAGCAAGGAGCTGGACGTACGAAGTGGGCCTGATAGCCCGGGTCACTTCACGAAAATAAGGCACTACCTAACTCCACACCATTGTACCTCTCACGTCCCTGTCTGTCATGCGGCGTGCCTCACCTTTTGCTGTCGGCAGAAGCAGTTGAGAATGGTCGCCACGGACTCGTTAGGGGACTCCTTATTGGATCCTGAAAAGTAAGAATCCGTCAGCATTCACTCGCAGATGGTACTCGTGATTCTTGGTTCATCCTTCAAGAACGGGTTTTTTTCTTCTAGTTTTGTAAATTGGATCATAGATCTTAGTTCGTTAGTCATGGATCATGATTATTGGTTCATGAATCATTGAGCAAGAACGAAATCATGGTGATTGGTTTATAGATGGTTAAGAGCTCTCTCTGGTTAACAGATTTAGTTTTTAGATAATTTGGTTAATATATCTAGATTTTAAATAATTCTGGTTAATATGTAGATCTAGTTAATAGATTAATAAACCTGGTTAATAGATCATAGCACTTGGCTCGTAAATCACGGGTCTTGGTTTATGCCGCATGAGTCTAGGATAATGGTTTTTCGTTCATGTTCCGTGTGACATGGAGGGCGAGACAGGATATGAGAGGTGACTGAGAGATCGAGTGTGCGGCGAGTGTGCGGTGAGTGTACTGCGACTGTACTGCGAGTGTACTGCGACTGTACTGCGAGTGTGCTGCGAGTGTGCTGCGAGTGTGTCGCATGTGTGCGGCGAGTGTGCGGCGAGTGTGTTGCGAGTGTGTTGCGAGTGTGTTGCGAATGTGTTGTGAGTGTGTTGAGAGTGTGTTGCGAGATTGCTGCGAGTGTGCTGCGAGTGTGTTGCGAGATTACTGCGAGTGTGCTGCGAGATTGCTGCGAGGGTACTGCGAGTGTGCTGCGTGTTGAGAGATTGCTGCGGGTGTGTTGCGAGATTGCTGGGAGGGTACTGCGAGTGTGTTGCGAGATTGCTGCTGCGAGTGTGCTGCGAGTGTGTAGCGAGTGTGTTGCGAGATTGTTGCGAGTGCGCGGTAAGTGTGCGGGGAGTGTGCGGCGAGTGTGCTGCGAGTGTGTTGAGAGATTGCTGCGGGTGTGTTGCGAGATTGCTGGGAGGATACTGCGAGTGTGTTGCGAGATTGCTGCGAGGGTACTGCGAGTGTGCTGCGAGTGTGCTGCGAGTGTGTAGCGAGTGTGTTGCGAGATTGTTGCGAGTGCGCGGTAAGTGTGCGGGGAGTGTGCGGCGAGTGTGCTGCGAGTGTGTCGCGTGTGTGCGGCGAGTGCGTGGCGAGTGGTTAGGTGACTCACCTTGTTCGTGGCACTGGCGAGTTTCTGCGCTGTCTTTGGAGAGGTTGCCGCACCAAGCCGCGTCCACTTTGTGCAGCCCCATCAAGTGGTCGCAGGCCTCCCGCACGTAGTCCAAGTGCTTTGCCAATTTGCTCCAATCGGGCTTCCCGCCCGTCACCTGCACCACAGCCTCCTCGTCATGCACACATACAGACACACGCCCGCCCACGCGTACGAGCTCTCGGAAACGCACACGTACGCACACGCATGGTCAAAGAAACAATTTTTTGGCCTCATTTTGTTCTTAAATTTGTCCCCTGACCGCCCTAGTATAGTTCAAAGAAATTTAATTTACCGGAAATACTCATATGTTCAATTATTCCTTGAATAACTTACTTAGTTTTTATTAGGCACAGTAGTTTGTATTATAGTTTCAGGACTGCGAAATAGGAAATATCTTGAATCCAGATATTCTAGTTTAGTTTAGCTTATAATGAAGCTAAGTCTAGGAAAATCTGCATATTTCGAAATTAGCTTCCTGCTTTAATACAATAATAATTTGAATTTTTAGACATGTGCACGAAGAAAAACGCAAAAACATGCGTACATGGCCAGATAATATGAATAATTATTTGTAAATGGAAATGATAGAAATTATGATTTGAATTTTGCCTATTTTTCTAATTGTTTAAGTTCCAAATATTTTAGTGAAAAATTATGTAAAGAAATAAGTCTTTAGTTGTACTAAGGCTCAAGCGGCTGGAACTTTCCTCAGTCTGTCTTCGTTCCAAAAACACTTTGATAAGAACAGTACAAGTGTCATTTAAAAAAGTAATTAAATAAAACATAAAACTAAAAATAAAATACGATAAGTAACATTATATAAGAAATTTATAATAAACAAATACGTACCACACCCATTTCATTCATCATGCACACGACGTAGCTCTGAAAAAATAAATTATTTTTGTTTTACTTTCATTCACTGTCTTTCTCACATTAAATGTATATTTGCTTAAATTTGCGATAGATTTTTTAAAAAATGCAAAGTGTCATAATATCTATTTATGACGACAATTGAGAAAGAAATCGTGGTAATAAACAATATAACAATAGATGATTTTACAAGGAAAATTTGCAAAATCGTTTTTCATGTACATGAAAATCCGCATTCATTTCCGCAGGTAGTCCCATAAAATGAAGTGTTCCATGACCAAAAAAGTTTTGAAACCACAGCATTATACAACACTTCCTCTCCATAACCACACTACGTCAGTGTTTTGTTACTTGTATGTATTTAGAATTTTAGGGTTGGATTATTCCACTTATCCCAGCTACCTGTGTTTCCATGCCTAAGCCGTGATCATTATCCACTCGTGCAAGAAAGGGAGACATGTTGCGGTCATGACGCATTCTCTTCTCGTACCAAGCGTAACTCATGAAAGCGTGCGCAGATGATTTCCACCCCATACGTGACATACAGTTTTTTACTAAATAAATATCTAAAGCCCGGTATACACGGTACAGTTTTCGTGCTGATTCTCGTAGTTTCTCTACTGAAACTTCAAGATTTCAAACTAGAAGTGCAAAAGCCGAAAGTCGTGCATACACGGTCTATACGTTTTCTGCACGAATCGCCACCGGCCGCCGCTAGGGGGTCTAAAGACAAACAACTGAATTGCGCCGTCCGAGTACTGTCAATGCAGGTATTTCTGTATGTGCGTTCTGGTTATGATCTTTATTTGGTAGTAATTAACCATGAGGAGCATAGAGAATAAGAAATAGGAAGTCAAGAATTGGGAAAAAGGAAGTTTATAACAATATATCACTTCACACAATCGCACTTTGACACACCTAACCAGAAAAACGCAATGGCCGATCACCGTTAGTGAATGATTCTGCCGCTAGAGGCGCTCGACTCAAACTATAGGCTTTCTGCATGAAAAATTATGAACACGTTCGTATAGAAAACGTGCAGTCTGGACTGCACGTTTTCTGTACGCCCAATCTACACGAAAACTGTACCGTGCATATCGGACTTAAATATTTAGCCTGCCTGAACTTTTCTTACATCATACAGCTATAGAAACTGAAATGATTTTATTAGAAAGCTATTGTCTAGTTTTGCTCCAACCAGGTATCAATCCCCGGATCGCACCATGGAAACAGCACGCTGAACATGAGCCATCCCGGGGGCTTGTTTTGTTACAAAATACACAATTTATGCGTTTCATTTGTTTCTTTTTGTATTTGTTGAGATATTTGTTTGGATATTTTTGCACCAACATAGGCAGACTTTTGCAATGATATTAGGAATGTCAACTTTCTGGAGTATAAATTCGAAATATCGGCAAACTTAGACATGAGTTTTTAATTAGTACATGAGTATCACGGACAATACCTGTATAACCCTTTGTCGTTACATAAATGTTTGGAATATTTTGGTCGTAAGTGCTCATTACGTTTCCAATCTGACCCAGCCATCACCCATCAATTTTGAAGTATTTTACTTTTTACATTTCAGAATGAACAAAAAATTTACCTAGGTAATAATGATAAACTCCATTTTCGTTTTCTTTTAAAATGATTATTTAAATTTGAAATATTAAATAGTTGGCATGCCTACTACGCTTGATAATCTCCTGGCTTCTAAATGAAATGTTTTTGATTATTTATTTGAATGGTTCTCTCTAAATCTTTGAGAGAGTATTCAATGTTTTGTAGTCTTTACTCTTAGAAAAGGTCTCTTAAAATTTTAGACAAAAAAAAATTAAAATCTTTTATTCCAAATCAAGTAGATAGTTTCTTTCTACGAAACGAACTATTGTCTTCTCAAAATACTCGAAACGAATATTTTATTATTTCATTAGAAGAAAATATTTCAAAGAGTAAAGATAAAAATTGCAAATAAAAATATAGAAAACAGATGAGCTCACTCACCACAAATTTATTGTTAGCATCCAGGTTGCATTTGTCCCAGTCGTTCTTGAATTCTGAAATTAGATAAATAATGTAAGAGTTGGTGAAGAAGTACAACCTGCCGCGATATAGGAAGTCAAGCTGTTCCAAATTAAATGATGAAACTAGTTGTCGGAAATAAACCAGAACTTCACGAAACTAATGGTGCTACAACAGTAAAAACTTTCTCATTATATTATAATAAGTCCATAGTCGGTTATATAATTTACATTTCTTGTGTCAAGAGATTATGTTGTAAAGTTTGAGAAACTGAGGCAAGAGAGAAACTTTTTTATTGCATATTATTACTTGTGTGTGAGTAAGGGGTGAGGATGGGACAAGAAAGAGGAAGGAAAGATCGCGCGCAGTCCGTGGCCCGTTTTGTTAGGGTACTGCTCCGGCATTCGCCTGGTGTCGATCGGAAAAGCCACGGACCAACTACCGATCAGAGCAGCCGGCCGCTAGAATTCTCCTCCAGACAGCGACTGAATTCGACCTAGCTGAAAAGCTAGTGTCGAAAATACTGCCGCCGTCGGAACTCGAACCCAGGACCTCCCGGTCAGGGGCACTGCAGTGACATCGGTTGATGCACTGAGCCACCTCTCCCGGTAAGGGGTGATTGGAGAACGAGTGAATGTGTGAGTGGCGAGTATTAAGAGGGATATTATTATTATTATTATATTTTTCTGTACTTTTCTCAGTAAGCATTGAGAACCATTCATCTATTCATACGACTTAGGCTCTAGCAAATGCAACTGGTAATGACAGATCTGAGGAAAGACGGAGAAGAAATTAATCTTTGTCCGTCGATCAATTTAAGAATTTTCGCACAATATGGCAAGTCTGTAGGATTAAAGCTTTTTGGATGGTTATGCAGATTCCTTTTGATAATCCTATTTTTGTAAGACCTGAAGCAAATCGGTCTGTCACCACTCCTGTGGCTGAGATGATTATTGGCACTATTTCAACCTTACTCAGTTGCCAAACATGTTGGATTTCTGCTGCCAAATTCTGGTATTTTGAAATTTTCTCCGATTCTGTCTTATTCAGATTTTTTGTCAGTGGACAGCCTACATCTATGATTGTTGCATACTTTTGTATTTTATTGATCACTACTATGTCCGGGCGATTATAATCCACAGTTTTATCAGTGACAATAGGCCTATCCCAGTAGAGTACTATTTCACTATTTTCTATAACCGGTGAAGGTGAATATTTGTAAAATGGTGGAGGGTTCTCAATTAGTCTATAATTTGATGCCAATTGTCTATGGATAATTTTGGCTACTTGATTGTGCCTCCCAAGATATGCAGTGTTGGCAAGAACTGGGCAACCTGCAATCACATGGTCGACGGTCTCATTTGGTTGATTACACATTCTACAGACGTCTTTTATACTGCTCTTCAGTATGTGTTTATCATAATTGCGTGTTTTTATTACCCCATCTTGAATTGCTATTATAAATCCTTCAGTTTCAGGAAATAAATATCCCATTTTCAACCACAGGAGAGAAGAGACTTTATCAACTGATGGGTTATTTAAGAGATTAGGATACTTTCCATGAAGGGTCTTGTTCTTCCAATCTGTCTGCATGTTACATATCTGGGAAACAATTTCAGTGTTGGTTTCAGTCTTCTGGAGATTTAGAGCTGAATAGTTTGCATCTACAGCAACTACATTCTTCAGTAACACACTATCCGAGGCGTGAAAGTACATTCGCATTTTCTGTTCTTGTGACCTGCACAGATTGAAGATATTAAGCAGGCCTCTACCTCCTTGGTTTCTGGGAAGATAAAGCCTTTCGACAGCGCTCTTGGGATGATGTATTCTGAATTTTGTGAGGGTGGTTCGAGTAATCGTATCCAGTTCCCGAAGGTCTGTGTCTGAATATTTCAGGATACCAAAGGAATATGTCAATACTGGGACAGCATAGGTGTTAATAGCACTTATTAGATTCCTTGAGTACAATTTTTTGTTCATCAACTTTGTGATTCTTGATTTGTACCTTTCCTTGAATATCGACTTCATATTTGTGTGGTTCACTCGTCTATTTTGTTGGATACCAAGGTATTTATAAGTGTCGTGGTACAAAAGCTGTCGAAAATCACAAGTTTCATTTATTATTATTATTAAGAGGAGGATATTATTAAGGAAGGATAGTATTGAGAGGGATATGTCAATTGGTGGGCGGGCGAACAGAGGGGTCGGAGTGTGTACGAGTGGTTGAGTACCTGGGGGCACCTGATATTCGGAGTCGCACTTGCTGGTCCCTGCCTCCCAGCGCTGTATGATGGCCGGACACTGCTCTCCTTTGTCCTCGCACTTGAAGATGGCCGCTGCATCCTGCGGCACAAAGCGCATACCATACACTATACTTGGGGTTTTCTAACTCGGTTGGTTCTCCTTGCACTATACTTGATTTTGTAATGTGGCAACTGTGGGTAGTATCTCCAAGATGGATTAAAAAAAAAATTTATTTAGTCAAAAACAGTAAAAAACTGTGTGACGTATGAGGGAGAAAATCATCTGCGCACGCTTTATAGAGTTTCAGAATCCCTTCCCAACATTTAACTATTAATAGATGAAAGATGAAAACATAATAGTAATAATAATAATAATAATAATAATAATAATAATAATAATAATAATAATAATAATAATAATTTATAAAAGCGAGAGATTAACATTTCAAAAAGTAGATATTTTCGCTTCTGAGTTATAGAAAACTTATTTTTAACGGTAAAGAAACGAACATATTTGATTTTTCTGTATTGCTAATAAAATAGAAACTCACCCTAAGCTCTACTACCACTAGAAGCAAAAGGAAAGCTCAACAAAACGTGCGCATAGTGAAGCTACATTTACGTCCAGAAACAAATCAAGTGGCCATCTCAGCATTTGCTCAAAGGATCAGGGAAACTGAACAAAAACCCGATCGAGATGGACTTCGGCATGACTTTTTGCGGCATTCTCAGTCCTGCCGCTAGATCTGTCACTTGATTTGCAGCACTGCTTGATACGGTCGCGATCATGCAACATCTTGCGGTAGGACCAAGAAGGACGCAAAAAGTCGTGCCGAATTCCATCTTGGAGATACTACCCACAAATGCCACATTAAACAATCAAATATAGTGCAAAGAGAACCAACCCTTTTTCTTTCATCGATCTCTTTTTACTCCTAGTCATCTGTGACCCCAGAGGCAAATAATGTTCTGCAACACTCTGAATACTTATCCATATCTCCTTGTAGATACGCCATTTATGTCCAGTTCTACATGTCTTCTATGTTTTTCCTTTCTCCCTACGAAGTAATACATCTGCCCCTACAATATACTTTTGCTCTACTTCACACCCACGCTAGCCAAAGCCACCTATTCCTCAATATTCTATTCGCTAAATTATTTTCTCAACAAAATACTGATATCCTATTTCCCACCTCGTATTTTTATAAACACAAATGGCCTAGCATGGGACGTAAATTACGGAGATGTTGTGGAAAATTTATTTGGGTCGTAAGGCCGAAAGCTCCTTCTATACAGAAAAAGGGGAAATCTATCATCATCGCTGGATTCATACACGAAATTGCCCCTCGTTTATCTCAATTTTAAAGAAAAACGATAAATCAATTATTTTCACAACGGTCGCCGCCAAATGTCCGTGAAATTCATTTCATCTCTGGCGAGATCTAGTGTCCTCTCCACTCCTCTCAATTACTTTACATAAATAAGAACACATGCACATACACTTCACAAAAAAATTAAAAAAATATTTACACACATTCACGCTGAAGTATATTTCAAAACCTCATACATATAATGCCATTTTTTGTATGGACCACAATGGACATACAATGTCCATTGTTTTCCCAATAGACATGGTTTATTAAATTAGAATTTGTTTCCCCCATGAATAAAATTCCAATTCTTGGCCTTCTTACATGCGAGAGTTGAATCCTGAAGTCGGTAAATGAAAAGTTTAAAATAACTACATTCCTTTCGAAGTCTTCCAATGCTCCCATTCGCCAGCTCCATTCTTTTTCTTGTAGTAAACTATGAATCCTAATGTTTTTGTTTTGGGCTTGTTTATATTTCTTGTACTAATAAACTGATTATTATGGCTAAGCAATCTAAAGTTCCTATTGAAATAAATAATATTGTTGGCAATGAGAAATCCAATAATTATTTCATGATTCAAGGATATTTTCTCATCTTTAAGTTTTTCTCAAATCTTTCGTTGTGAACATGGCCGTTACACGCGCATCGTTGCTGGAGCCATCTTGTGTCCTTGTTTGTTCTTTCGAACACTATGCAGTGAAACCGGGAGCGGTAGCTCAGTGCATCAACTGATGTCACTGCAGTACCTCTCACCGGGAGGTCCTAGTTTCGAGTCCTGACGGCGGCAAGATTTTCGACACTAGCTTTCCAGCTAGGTCGAATTCAGTCGCTGTCTGGAGGAGAATTCTAGCGGCCGGCTCCTCTGATCGGTAGTTTTCCGTGGTTTCTCCGATCAACACCAGGCGAATGCCGGAGCAGTACCCTACCAAACGGGCCACGGACCGCGCGCGATCTGTCCTTCCTCTTCCTTGTCCTATCCTCTCCCCTTACACACACACTTACACTAACATGCACTACACTACACCATATTCCGGGAGATCGGTCGGGAGCTTAGAGCTTGTCCCGGCTGGGGCGGTGCCCCGCTGGTGGGAGAGTCCTGGTTAGGGGGAGACCCCACTAGCCGACGGTAGGTCGGCGCCGGATCTCGCCATCCAGCGGGGGACGATCACCGACATCTCCCGAGAAAGGAACAGGCATTACACTAACGGGACTAATGACCAAAGCAGTTGACGCGCCCCGAAAGACCAAAAAATCAATCAATCACTATGCAGTGAAACTAAATGCACTGGATAACATGACTTACACATTTTGATATTACCTTTAATTTATCAAAAATTACACAAACGTACGTTTGTGTAGTATTATAATATTACATAACCGTTACATATATTGAAAGGAAGTACGTGCTGTTGTAGCACCACTAGTTTAAAAGTTGGCTTTAGACATCCATTATTGGAGATTAATATAACTCGTTTTACTATTCATAGAATTAATTCTTTTTTTTCAAGGGCTTTTATACAGCCAACAGCTGGTTACCCTTTACGTCCCGAAGGGACGCATATTCGACCATACACTAGACAAACACTTGCGGGCTCCTCTGATCTGGGGTCAGCAGAACGCGAGGCCCTCCGCGATAACACATACAAAGTCAAGGGACAAACAACCATGCCCAAGGCGGGACTCGAACCCGCGACCCTTCGGACCGAAGCGCTGAGTCGGAACTCGCACTTAGCCACCACGGCCATCTAGGTCGGCATTAATTCCCCTTCCTACCGAATAAATTATTTGATAAATGCCTAGGTTGCAATGAACAAGTGTCTAGCATTTTTGCTTGATAAGTAAAAACAAAATGTATTAATTGATGCCAAACATGGATGTTTGGTATCAACCATTCTCAAGGATCCTTGAGAATGGTTAAAATTGTCACTTACGGATCATGGAGCTCCTTGATTGATCGATTAATTATTTCGTGTTTCCGGTCGCGAGAACTGCTATTGTCAACAGACCCATTACTTTAGGGCACATTTTTATCGAGGGAGTTGGCGTGTTGATCCGCTGAACGGCGCCGACGTACATATCCGGTTGTAGGTTTTCACCATCCAGGCATGTCCCAAAGCAGGGCACCCCTTCCCCGTCAGCCACAACAAACCCGACTGGTTTCCAAAAACCTGTAGTTGTACTACATGTAAGGGTAAGGGTATGCAGGGTTGGGCAAAATACTTTAAATTTAGTATTTAAATACGTCGCCAAAATACTTCATAGATACATATTTAAATACGTACTCAAAATACATCAGGTTTTAGATAGATAAATACATATGTATTTAAAATACTTAAAATACTCAAAATACGGTAAATACAATATTTTTTAATGCTACATTTTTAGTGTAACAATTTACTGTAATTGCCAATTACAATAAATTGACAGTCATAAATTTCTGAACAATAACTTATAAGTCTAACTCAAGCGGAATTTCCTTTTAAAGCGACCAGTTTTTCAAACAGGTCATTAGACAATAAACCCTTACTTGGCGAATGTAGAAAACCCGTAAAGGAAAACGGTCGTTCAACTGGCGCGGATGAACGTGAATTATAAGAGCTCTGACATGTAAGCACTGAAAAGGTCGAAAATAGGCAGGCAAATAGGCACTTAAAAACTTAAAAATAAGCCGAGAAATAGGCACTATAGTTGACAATAGGCAGGCCCTTAGGAAGTAAAAACTTAAAAATAGGCAATGGGCATTATGGTTGAATAA
This sequence comes from Teleogryllus occipitalis, assembly GCA_011170035.1. NCBI lineage: Eukaryota > Metazoa > Arthropoda > Insecta > Orthoptera > Gryllidae > Teleogryllus > Teleogryllus occipitalis. The sequence continues at coordinate 74,008 of BLKR01014775.1, read as the reverse complement.
TATTAAAATTTATACATAATACGTACGACATAAAGGATGAACGCATTTCTCTAAAATCAAATCGAATTTCTTCGATTGTCAAAACATATTGCAAGTTAGATCCTAGATTTTTAGATCCGGAGTTATATCGTTGTTCTTGTGCTAACTCCTAAATTTAGATACTAGATTTCAAATACAAGTATTTAAATACTGTCTAACTCTGAGGGTATGCAAGTAAGGGGAGATATTAGGACAAGGGAGAAGAAGGAAAGATCGCACGCATTCCGTTGCGCATTTGTGCAGGTACTGCTCCGGCATTCACCTGATGTTAATCGGAGAAACCTCAAAAACCGCGATCAGAGTGCCCGGTCACTAGAATTCTCTTCCAGACAGCGGTTGAATTCGACCCAGCCCAACTAAGTAGCTGGTGTCCTGCCCTACTGCCGGGACTGTAATTCTAGGACTCCCGGTCAGAGGCACTGCAATGACATCAGTTGACGTTCTGAGTCACCTCACATGTGGGAGACTCCTTGAATATCTAGTGAATTCTGTACTGGAGGTATTACCAACGATGTCGATTCATTGATTTTTTCGTGTTTCCGGGCACGTCAACTGCTTTGGTCATTAGCCCCATTAGTGTAGTGCATGTTTTTCTCCGGATCTGGCCCGCTGAATGGTCAGATCCGGCGCCGACGTACCGTCGGCTAACGGGGTTTCCCCCTAACCAGGACTCTCCCACCAGCGGGGCACCGCCCCAGCCGGGACAAGCTCTAAACTCCCGACCGGTCTCTCGGAATATGTGGTAGTGTAATGCATGTTAGTGTAAGTGTGTGTGTAAGTGTGTGTGTAAGGGAAGAGGATAGGACAAGGAAGAGGAAGGACAGATCGCGCGTGGTCAGTGGCCCGATAGTTATGGTACTGCTCCGGCATTCGCCTGGTGTTGATCGGAGAAACCACGGAAAACTACCGATCAGAGCAGCCGGCCGCTAGAAGTCTCCTCCAGACAGCGACTGAATTCGACCTAGCTGAAAAGCTAGTGTCGAAGATCCCGCCGCTGTCAGGACTCGAACCTAGGACCTATCAGTCAAAGGCGCTGCAGTGACATCAGTTGATGCACTGAGCTACCGTTCCCGGTCCAACGATGTCGAAAACGATCCCCTGGTAGTCGATGTTCTTTTAAAGAGTATCGATGACATGGTGGAAATACATGTGAGAGTTCCTCCAGCGCACCAATTTTTTGCTCGTTTTGCGCAACACGAGTTTGCGTCACGAACCACGTGACCACAGCACGAGCACTTCCTTTTAGAAGCCAGACCAGACGCTGGCCACCATGTTGCATCGAGAGCGTAAAGTATTGGGAAAGATTTTGAAAGTGGTATAAAGTGATAATTTTCAACGGCAAACAACCAAAGATAACATGATGAAGGTGTACAAGATGAAAGATTTAAAAGAAATGCTTCGAAATTTATTTTACTGCCTTGTATATAGGTGATAATTTTGATATCTAGCTGCATTTAAAATTCCCGCCAAAATTGTGACGCAACTGGTGTCTAATGCTCGTTGGCTGAAGTCGGATACAATGCGCAAGAGACACCCCCCCCCAAGTCAATGATGCTCAAGAGATCAACTGCATAACTATAGTCGTGTATGCACAGGTGACTAACCGGTATAATCTAAACGAATATCTTGTTAATTATAAAAAGTATGAAATGAGAACTATTTTTTCGATATTTATTATTTACATGTTTTCGTCTAATAATATTTACAAATTTGTTTCTCATTTGGAGTTGAACATAATTCATACAAATGAATATTGAACGTTTGTGTAATTAGATTAAATTATTTTGCTTCTGAATAATGTGTTTATATTTGTAAAATTAATAATTATAACACATCAAATACTAAAACATTTAATAATTTTTAAAACTTTTGTTAACTTTTTTGAGTAATTATCTTTAAGACATTTACCGTATGTCATTAATTGCGTCAATATTGGTTTGTAAACATTTGATTGTTTGAAGACGAAACTATTACTGAAGATTACGAAAAGATCTAAACGATGAAATTATAGTAATTACATATCGAACCAATGAAAAAAAATATTCGGGGTTTGATTGTTGGCATCCACCCAGTGTTAACGCGATTGTTAACCCATTGGTTGTACTCCTTTGTACGATGTCACTGCAGTGTCTCTGACCGGAAGGTTCTAGGTTCGAGTCCCGACAAGGGCAGGATTTCGACACTGGCAAGATAGCTGAGATGAATTTAGTGGCTGTCTGGAGGAGAATTCTAGCAGCCGGCTGCTCTGATCGGTAGTTTACCGTGATTTCACCCATTATTGCCAAGCGAATGTCGGAGCTGTGCCCTAACAAACGGGCCAAGGACCGCGCGCGATCTTTCCTTTCTCTTCCTTGTCCTATCCCCACTCCTTTCTACACACACGTACATGCACTACACTATCACACATGCCAGGAGACCGGTCGCGAGCTTATCCCGTCTGGGATGGTGCTCTGCTGGTGGGAGATATCTAGTTGAGGGAAACTTTGCTAGCCCGTAGGTAGGTCGGCGCCGGATCTCACCATCCAGCGGGGAAGATCACCGCCACCTCTCGAGAAACAAACATTCAGTACACTTACGGGGGATAATGACGTTAACCATTAACGTGACCGAAATCATCAATCAATCAACCACTTTGTAAGATTCATGACAGGATACTTTACCTGGACACAGAAAACGGCAAGCGTTATAGACAAAAGAATTGTAAATTGCATGATGGCAGCGTCGTGGTACTGTAGTCACTGATCTGACTCGCCCGATTTTATATATCTCTCTCTTACATTCCCTTTCCCCCCCTCCAGCACTTTTAGACTATCCTCCACTGCCCGCACTTCCGTTGTTTTTGTAGGCCTTCGGGGAATTGCCGACAGAAAGTCGCGTAATGAGGAGTTTTTAACTCGGGCGTGGCATTACATTGAAGTAAACGGAGTGTGAAGTTATTCGTCAGCGTTGACCTAACATTTGTAGTTTTTAGTTCTTTTGAAGTCATTAGAGTATAAAAGGTAGTAAAATCAACTTAAAACGGAACTTCATCGTTTTAGTACTTTGTATTTCCGGTTTAAGATGTAATCGTTTATTTAGGAGGATTTTTGCTGTTTGAATGGATGATTAAAGTGCAAAATCGACGAAATATGAGAAGCAGAAGGGAACCTAACTAAATTATTGTTACAATGAAAGTAGGACTGGAAAATATTTTTTTGCATGTATTTTGATGTCCAGTGTTAATTATTTGACATAATATTTATAATGCACTATAATATAATACAGATATTATCACTCTTTTGTCGCGGAATAATTATATTTATTGCAAAAGTCAAACATTTTGACAGGCAATTTACTGAATACTGAGATACTGTCGCACCTATGTACAGAGAGCCCCAACCCAACGATCTCAAAAACACGATCCACAAACAACAATTGACCAAACTCGTGCTACCAATTTTCGTTTCAAGAAGACAAAGGAAAGACATAATTGAAACGGAAAATACTACATGCGCATTACAATAAAGATCTAAAGAACATATTTTGTCACTACCAAATCCCCATTTTCGAGCACAGTATGAATCTTACGAAATAAAGATGCAATCTGACAAGGTTGATTGATTGATTGATTGATAATTTCGTTTTCCCTGGCAGGTCAACAGCATTAGGCACTAGTCCCATAAGACAAGTGCGTGTTTTTATCGCTAAGGTGACTGTGTTCTAACTCCGTTTGGACCGGGAGCGGTAGCTCAGTGCATCAACTGATGCCACTGCAGTGCCTCTCACTGGGAGGTCCTTGTTTCGAGTCCTGACGTCGGCAGGATTTTCGACACTAGCTTTTCAGCTAGGTCGAATTCAGTCGCTGTCTGGAGGAGAATCCGAGCGGTCGGCTGCTCTGATCGGTAGTTTTCTGTGGTTCCTCCGATCAGCACCAGGCGAATGCCGAAGCAGTACCTTACCAAACGGGCCACGGACCGCGCGCAATCTTTCCTTCCTCTTCGTTGTCCTATCCTCTCCCTTTACACACACACTTACTCTAACATGCACTACACTACTACATATTCCGGGAGACCGGTCGGGAGCTTAGAGCTTGTCTCGGCTGGGGCGGTGCCCCGCTGGTGGGAGAGTCCTGTTAGAGGGAAACCCCACTAGCCGATGGTAGGTCGGCGCCGGATCTCGCCATCCAGCGGAAGAAGATCACCGCCATCTCCCAAAAAAAACATGCTCTACACTAACGGGACTAATGACCACAATAGTTGACGCGCCCGGAAACACGAAAAAATCAATCAGTCATTAACTCCGTTGGCTGCCGGGATCCGGTGTCGAACTATTCTCGGCTTGCAGGATTTCCCTAACCAGATGCCTACGACCAAGGGGCACAGCCCCAGCCGGGGACAAGCTCAAAGCTCCCGACTGGTCTCCTGACATACATGTGTGGCAGTGTAGTGCATGTAAGTGTGTATGTAGGTCAGAGGTAGAATAGAACCAGGAACAGGAAGGAAAGATTGCATGCGGTCCATGGCCCGTGTAGGATACTACTCCGGAATTAGCTCGGATTTTGATCCGAGAAACCACGCAAATCTACCGATCAGAGCAGCCAGCCGCTAGAATTTTTCTCTAGACGGAAACTGAATCCGACCTACTAACTTTCGAGCTGGTCTAAACTTCTGTCACAGTCGGGACTCGAACCCTAGGACCTTTCTATCAGAGGCATTGCAATGACATCAGTTGATACCCTGAGTCTCCTTCGCAGGAACCACTCACAAAAAATACAGAGTAACCGCGTCGTTGATACTGGAACACACTATCAGAAAATGGAGCCACAGTACCTAACATTCGTATCTTCAAGCAAACACGATAATTAGTCCAGGCAATGGTGCTAAAATATTGCAAATAGCGGAAAGTTTTGGTGTAGTTTTGATATTTGTTTCCTGTATGTTTTGAGAGCTCTGAAAACGAGTATCAGATTTGCCAACAAAAAGTTTGACTGGAAACACGTTTTTTAAGTAAGAAATGAAAGTTTTTCAAAATAACTCGAATGCCATCCATTTTTGTAACTAATGGTTCTGGGTGAAATAAAATAAGATCAAATTACCTACATTTAATATCATTAAAATTTTGTTCCAGCAATTAACGGTTTAGCCGTGAGAGTACCACGAAATTTGGTGATATAATCGAAACACATGATAAAACGGAAATTATCCCAAATTATCTCAATTTAACTTTAAAACTTTCAGTTTTTCGTAAAAATTAATCCGATATGAAATTAAAGAGGATAAAATTGCCTACATTTTGTGTCTGCCAGGGTTTCTTCCAGAATCAATGGTATCGCCGTTAGTGTGTAAAATATGCCTGGGTGTTACTGAAAAAACGGCATTCCACTTAACCTATCTCACGTAGTTTTCCGTGGTTTCTCCGATCAGCACCAGGCGGATGCCGGAGCCGTACCCTAACAAACGGGCCACGGACAGCGCGCGATCTTTCCTTCCTCTTCCTTGTCCTATCCCCACCCCTTACACACACACTTACACTTACTTGCACTACACAACCACACATGCCGGGAGAGCGGTCGGGACCGTAGGGCTTGTCTCGGCTGGGGTGATATCCAGCTGGGAGACATACCAGGAGGAAGAAATATTTCGCAAGACGCTGTGTAGGATGGCGCCGGAGATGACGTTCAAGCGAGAGGACCTCCCATCTCATTTAACATTGACTACACTTACGGAACTAATGATCATAACAGTTCACGGGCTGTAAAACTACGCTGTTCACGCGCTGTAAAACGCTGCAAAATCGATAAATGAATTACGTCGTTGATTTATTTATTTATTTATTTATTTTACGTCAAAAAAAACAGTTAAAAACTGCGTATGACATGCTATGGGGAAAAGTGAATTGTGTGCACATTTTCAAAATTCTGTGATCCCTACACTAAGTCATATACTACTTAAATTTTGAATTTTGAAAGGGAGAAAAAACAAACAAAAAAACTCCCATGTAATAAAATCTATTTTCAAGGATAAATAAGCAATAAATTTTGAATTTTGAAAGGGAGAAAAAAACAAACAAAAAAAACTCCCATGTAATAAAATCTATTTTCAAGGATAAATAAGCAATAAATGTTGGCACTTATTACTTCCTGCCGCGACAACATGGAAACGATAATTTGAATAATTGTATTTCCCTCTGAATTCTAGAAGACGTGCACAGAAAATGAAGTTACATTTATGTCCAGAAGCAAAACAAGGGGCCATCTCAGCATTTGCTCAATGGATCAGGGAAACTGGACGAAAAACCTGATCGAGATGGGGGTCATTGACCCGGAAGCTGTGTTACAATAGTTGTTACAGGTTGTTTATACTCATTTATACAGTCCAAATGGTAATTAATGCATTATGTATCATTGTTAAAATTAATGTTACTTTTCTTGTGATGCTCAGTATAGTCTCTAATTGTATAGAAACATCTATTGATACTGAATAGTTTGTTATATCTCCATGGTATAGACAAGTTAGCTTAGAAAGGGTCAGTTCAGAAACAAGAAAACACCATGTTTACTTCAGAGAAGTATCCGTCCGCCGCAAAATCTTTTTTGAAACGTCTCTTCGTTCGTTAAATTTTCGTTGATGATCTCCGCAAAAACGTGATTAGTGGCCGCGGATTATTGGAGAACGTACGCACCTCAAATTGAAGGCTTTAAAAATATACCTACTTATCATGAAAATAGTGTGAAGTATACAGTTTAATAAAAAAATAATTGCAGTGGGCACAAATAGAAAGGGGGCGTTCTAATTTCAATTTTCTTTCGCGGCACAGCATATTTTCCTCATGCGATGAGGAAGTATGGAAGTTATGTAAAGTGAGACAACTGCAAACGAATGAAGTCATGAGCGCTAACTGATATCATTGACGAGAGCATTGACAGTCTTCCGTTAGGTTGCCAGCAATTCCCAGGCAGTAGCCGTCACATTGGTCCCTTCTTGCCGTAACTCCTTGGTTGATTAATTGATTGATATTTTCGTGTTTCCGGGCACGTCAACTGCTTTGGTTATTAGTCCCGTTAGTGTAGCGCATATTTTTTTCTCGGGAGATGGCGGTGATCTTCCCCCGCTGGATGGCGATATCGGGCGCCGACCTACCGTCGGCTAACGGGGTTTCCCCCTAACCAGGACTCTCCCTCCAGCGGGGCACCGCCCCAGCCGGGACAAGCTCTAAGCTTCCGACCGGTATCTGTGGTAGTGTAGTGCATGTTAGTGTGTGTGTGTGTAAAGGGAGATGATATGACCAGGAAGAGGAAGGACAGATCGCGCGCGGTCCGTGGCCCGTTTGGTAGGGTACTGCTCCGGCATTCGCCTGTTGATCAGAGAAACCACGGAAAACTACCGATCAGAGCAGCCGGCCGCTAGAATTCTCCTCCAAACAGCGACTGAATTCGACCTAGATGACAAGCTAGTGTCGAAAATCCTGCCGCCGTCAGCACTCGAACCTAGGACCTCCCGGTCAGAGACGCTGCAGTATCATCAGTTGATGCACTGAGCTACCGCTCCCGGTGGGTAACTCTTGGGGAGCCGAAGGGGAACCACCCCTCAAAAACATGCTTTTTTTTCTTTTTGCTTTAATAAATAATTTCATTTTTTGATCTTCAAAGTGCAATTTACATTTTGGGTTTACGCGCTCCAGAAGTTGAGATATCATTATTTTTATAAACGTGTGCACCGGATGTGGGCATGGTTCGACAGTTTGACTTTCAAAATATGATGTTCGATATGTGTATTATTTTGATGATGGTAACTCTGAAGGGTTCAAGTGTATGAGCGATTTCAAACAATGTGTTTCAGATGTTACTATGCAAAAATATAAATGCATAAATGCATAAGCAACAGTCTAAAACGAATGAGAGTGAGACTGAGAAATCTGAAACAAACCCTTGGTGCTACAAAACTAAGTGATGGGAAAACTTTGGTGAAAAAGGTTGATTCACATATGAAACAATCGGCAGAGTGCAGAAATATTTATGAAATAAATATAAATAAATATGAAATGGTTATGTCATGTGACAAAATCCTGTCTCTGCTGCAGACATGCAGAAGGCATTATGGGCGATGTTCTTCCCCGTGGCATGTGAAAATCCAACCATAGCACTCGTGCATTGTTGTCATGTCCCTGAGGGCAGTCATTGTTGGAGCTCACTGGTTACATGATTATGCAACTTTTAGTGCCAATACGTTGTTGTGATGCTAATTTAAACTGTTAGAACTGTGCAAAGCGCCAACGGTTGGTTATATGGGAATTTATTTTGGTTAGGAAATTTTATAAGCCTTTCCCGTAAGTTACATTTTTTCATATCCAAGGAACATTTTCTCCAAAACTATGGATGGTAGGTATACCAAAACTTTCAGAGCTTATTACCTGTGATTTAATCTTAATTTTAAAATAGGTTTTTAGCAAACACACTAGTATTTTGGCATGAATGAAAATTATATTTAAAAAATTAAGAAAACAATTCTTTAAAATTAAAATAAATTTTATTAAAAACCTATATTAAATATTAGAGTTTTCTTCCGTTAAAGTAATAAGAAAGACTCAATTTACATGCAGTGAAAAGTTCTACATTTAATAGTTTCTGAAAACATAAATATCAAAAATCCTCATTTTAACACGGGCAGTATAGACAGCTCCGGCTCCCCAAAAAAGATGGATCTTAACGAGTCGTTTGAGGACAGCTCGGCCGTTTGAGGTTTGCTCAGAACCAATATTGTCACCGGGAGCGGTAGCTCAGTGCATCAGTTGATGTCACTGCAGCGCCTCTGACCGGGAGGTCCTGGTTTGGAGTCCTGACAGCGGCAGGATTTTCGACACTAGCCTTTCAGTTACGTCGAATTCAGTCGCTGTCTGGAGGAGAATTCTAGCGGCCGGCTGCTCTTATCGGTAGTTTTCCGTGAATTCTCCGATCAACACCAGACGAATGCCGGAGAGGTACTCTAACAAACGGGCCACGGACCGTGCGCGATCTTTCCTTCATCTTCCTTGTCTTATCCTCTACCCTTACACACACACACACACACTAACATGCACTACACTACCACATATTCCGGGAGACCGGTCGGAAGCTTAGAGCTTGTCCCGGCTTGGGCGGTGCCCCGCTGGTGGGAGAGTCCTGGTTAGGGGGAAACCCTGTTGGCCGACAGTAGGTCGGCGCCGGATCTCGCCATCCAACGGGGGAAGGTAACCGCCATCTCCCAAAAAACCTGCACTATACTAACGGGACTAATGACCAAAGCAGTTGACGCGACCGGAAACACGAAAAAATCAATCAAAAAAACCAACATTGTCCCTGAAATAAGTGACTTTGACTGGGAGATCCTATGGTACGAGTACCGGTTGTAGCGGATTTTCGAGTTGTTCGTAGCTTGAAAATTGCCAGGAAAATGCTGGAGCGGTGCTAACAACAAACGGGCCACTGACTGCGCAAAGTGACAGAGACAGAGTAACAGAGACGACAGTGTCAGAGACAACACAGTGACAGAGACGACAGTGACAGAGACGTCACAGTGACAGAGACGTCACAGTGACAGAGACGACACAGTGACAGAGACCACACACTGACAGAGACAGGTGGAGAGAAACAGTTAGGGAGACAGGTGGAGATGAACAGGGAGACAAGATGAGGAAAAGAAGAGAGAACGCCGGATAGAGAGGAAGCATGAGCGGCATAGAGAGAATAGAACGCTTACAGAAAGAGAGGAGGAAGAGAAATATAGAGTGAGAGAGGTAGGAAGAGAGAGAGGGAGAGAGAGAGAGGGAGGGAGAGAGAAGGAGAGAGGGAGAGAGAGGGGGAGAGAGGGAACGAGAGGGTGAGAGAGAGGGAGAGAGAGGTTGAGAGGGGGAGAGAGGGAGAAAGAGGGAGAGAGGTAGGAAGAGAGTGAGAGAGGGAGAGAGAGGGAGGGAGAGAGAGGGAGAGCGAGAGGGAGAGTGAGGGAGAGAGAGGGAGAGAGGGAGAAAGAGGGAGAGAGGGAGAAAGAGGGATAGAGGTAGGAAGAGAGTGAGAGAGGGAGAGAGAGAGGGAGGGAGGGGGAGAGAGAGAGGGAGAGAGAGAGTGAGGGAGGAACGTTGAGGTACCGATGCAGAGCGACCTTCAACCACCGCAGTCCTCGCATCCGGAGCTCGTTCCATTTCTTTTTTTCCGCTTTCTTTTGTTCCTTTAGAAGCGTGCGGATGGCCGCGGGCGGATGGCGCATCCGTTTCCACACATCATTTGGCGCACGGACGCAAAGCACCGCCAGCCACGTTTGATGTTGTTTTGTTTGCCTTTTTGCGCGGCGCTTCATCGTCCCGCTCGAGCCCCCAGGGCACGCGTCAGCCACGCCCCACGTCGTGGCGCACACTTTCACGCATGCGAGACGGTTTTTGCTGTTAAGCTGTTTTGCTGTTAAATTCGTACGGTCAGTATAAATAAAAAGCGATTAAATACTAATGTTTTTAATACTTACTGAGTTTACCCTCGCGTTTGAAAGTTCTTGTAAGAGTGACAGTAAGTCTATACGTTCTGCCACCGGGGGCGGTAGCTCGGTGTATCAACTGATGTCACTGCAGCGCCTCTGACCGGGAGGTCCTAGGTTCCCACTCCCCATGGCGGCAGGATTTTCGACACTAGCTTTTCAGCTAGATCGAATTCAGTCGCTGTCTGGAGGAGAATTCTAGCGGCCGGCAGCTCTGATCGGTAGTTTTCCGTGGTTTCTCCGATCAACACCAGGCGAATGCAGGAGCAGTATCCTACCAAACGGGCCACGGACCGCGCGCGATCTGTCCTTCCTCTTCCTTGTCCTATCCTCTCCCCTTACACACACACTTACACTAACATGCACTACACTACCACATATTCCGGGAGATCGGTCGGGAACTTAGAGCTTGTCCCGGCTGGGGCGGTGTCCCGCTGTTGGGAGAGTCCTAGTTAGGGGGAAACCCCGCTAGCCGACTGTAGGTCGGCGCCGGATCTTGCCATCCAGCGGGGGAAAATCACCGCCATCTCCCGAGAAAAAACATGCACTACACTAACAGGACTAATGACTAAAGCAGTTGACGCGCCCGGAAACACAAAAAATCAATCAATCAAATCATATACGTTCTGCCCACTAACACAATTAACTTATAATTAAGGACGAAAGTGCTAGGTGGTGCGCCTACAGACAAAGCAAATTAGGAACTTTCAATGTTTATTTATTTTTATTTTTTTATTTATTTTATGTCAAAAAACAGTTCAAACTGCGTATGACGTGCTATGGCGAAAAATGAATTGTGTGCACATTTTCAAAATTCTGTTATCCCTACACTAAGTCATATACTACTTAAATTTAAAAAAAAAAAAAAACCCTCCCATGTAATAAAATATATTTTCAAGGATAAATAAGCAACAAATTTTCGCTCTTATCCATTTATGTTTATATATAAAATGTTATAAAACCCAATAGAAATCATTTCAGAAACTTACCATACACCGAATTTGCCTCTAAATCACCCCACCCACTGAACCTAAATATTCCTTCTGCCCCTATTTCTTCCCTATTTCCCAATCTTTGCACAAAAAAACACTCATTTTGAATGTACATATTATATGAAATATATTGTTTACAGTTAAATCAAACTATGTGCAAATTATGCACTTTGCTACACTGCTCCAAAATAACCTGTCTCTATTTTTTACATCGGAAGAAGAAAAGCGAAGAAGACCAATTGATGTTCATTGCCAGATACCGCGAAAGAGCTATCTTTTTGATCCGCAATCTTGCCAATGTCAAAAGTTCTTTAAAACGAACACCGTTAAGTCTTTATTAGTAATAAACAACTACATGTCGATCTAAACATAAATGATATAGCTCACCAAATAGCATACCTATCAAACAACTTTTCCTCTCCGGTAAATCCTACGCTTCCGGAAATTGCTCAACCAAAGCATTGTGGACTTCTTTGGTTGTAACTTCATCCAGGTCCTTCACCTGAATGGTCACTTCATGGGCGAATGTTCTCACTTCGGCATGCGACCCGAACACTTTCTTTACTGAAGATTGGAACTCCAGCGTTTGGCCAACTGCGGATTTGCGAAGTTGTAGGAGGAGATCGCCGCATGCTGTCTTGCGGATCTGAGTGACATTTGAGCACAGATTCTTGAGCTCTGCATCACCTTTCACTTTTCTCAATATGTCTGCATAGGATAAGCCATCATCTCTTTTTCTTATTACCAAACCATCTGACTTTATAATACTACTACTACTACTAATAATAATAATATAATAAAATTGTCTTTATTTGTGGCGAGGCTCAGGTCTTAAAGCTTGCCCTTCCGCCACTTTAATTAATTTACAATTTTAAAAATTACAATTGAGGCGTTCGGATGTAATTAATATTAACTGACTTTTAATGATTCGGATGTAATTAATATTAACTGACATGTCACAGAAGAAGAAAAAATCAATTTGTGACTACCATCTACATCAATTTATCTGTATGAGCCGAATGAATTTATTGTCATTTTTTGTTTATTCTTGAAATTTTGCAAAATGAAAAGACATTATGTAAGGAACATTCTTAAAAAATGAGATAAAAAAGAGCTCCCACTTATTCCACTTAGAATCAATAATTCAAAATTCCCCCGGAAATGTCAGTTGTCATTACCCGACAGCCTCAACTGTGAACAATAAACACAAAAGGGGGGATATTTTACATTTACGTCTGGGATTCAATACCAGGGACCATCCTGGCATACGCTTAAAGCGATTGAGTAAACCCAGAAAAAAAACTCAATCAGGACGGCGGCTTAAGGCCGAAATATTGAGAGGAAGAAATATCAGGGCTGAGAGTGAAAAACAAAAGAAAAGGGGAAGAGAAGAAAATGGAGGTGGACAAGAGGAGATAATAAAGAAATGATAATGAAAAGGATACGGGGGGATCAGAAGGGAAAATATAGTACATATAATTTTACAATTACACAACAACAGGTAGTGCTTGATGACGTATACAATACATAATATCAATCAAAAACATGGAAAATTACCACATTAATCATTAGTTAAAGACACTTACGACAGGATATCTGACAGTATAAAATACAGAAAGTGACAATAAAATAATAGTGTGACTACTGATTTTCTTTGTAACAATAGCAAGAAATAATAATAAAAGTGACAAACATAATTTCACAAACATTTGTAAGCTGTAGTTTTACATAATATTTTCTTATTTTACATTTAGAAATCTATTACATTATAGTAACAAAGTTGTATTTTAGATATAGCTATGTAATTTCTCTAATTTTAAACATTGTATCAGCGTAATAGGATTAGCTTTGACTGTATCCTGAAGTAGGAAAGGAGGAAGATGGCCAGGAGGAAAGGAGTGGGAAGAAATACTTTCGAAAATATGATTTTTAAAAAAAGATTTTGGTGGTCTTTTTCGAGTTTTCGAACGCTTTCCCTTCTTTCTTCGGTCTACCTCTTGCCACTCGAACTCGCTTCCTAATGATTCCAAGGAAGGCGCTTCGGCCCGTGTTTCACCTTCATTGCCCCTTGGAGTTTCATTCGAAACCGACGCCGCCTTCTCTTGGTGTTCACGGTTGCGCGGTGGCTTGCTCTTCATCTTCGTCCCTGGACTCACAACTTGTTTGTTTGATTGATTGATTTTTCGTGTTTCCGGGCGCGTCAACTTACTTCGGTCATTAGTCCTGTTAGTGTAGTGCATGTTTTTTCTCGGGAGATGGCGGTGATCTTCCCCCACTGGATGGCGAGATCCGGCGCCGACCTACCGTCGGCTAGTGGGGTTTCCCCCTACCAGGACTCTCCCACCAGCGGGGCACCGCCTCAGTCGGGGCAAGCTCTAAGCTCCCGACCGGTCTCCCGGAATATGTGGTAGTGTAGTGCATGTTAGTGTAAGTGTGTGTGTAAGAGGAGAGGATAGGACAAGGAAGAGGAAGGACACATCGCGCGCGGTCTGTGGCCCGTTTGGTAGGGTACTGCTCCAGCATTCGCTTGGTGTTGATCGGAGAAACCACGGAAAACTACCGATCAGAGCAGCCGGCCGCTAGAATTTTCTTTCAGACATCGACTGAATTCGACCTAGCTGAAAATCTAGTGTCGAAAATCCTGCCGCCATCAGGACTCGAACCTAGGACCTCCCGGTCAGATCACAACTTGTGTGTGTGTGTGTGTGTGCGTGCGTGCGTGTGTAATACACGGCGGGTTTTGCGGATTCACACCTTTAAATAAATTTATTGAAACGGTAAATTATTTGCAAGGCGTAGGGAAATTGTTTATTTATATTAAATTACCCATATACAGGTATTATTTTGGTGTTATCATTATAAATTTTATTGGAACAAGTCCGGCACCATTTACGTTGGCTCTCCCAATATACATTTTTGTGTATTATCAGAATTATTATAAGAATAGAAACCGTTTCAGTCCAATGCCAGATTGGACAGAACAACAGTAAATATTAATATTTATATTAATATTTACAGTAAATATTTAACAGTAAATATTTATATTTTCAGTAAGTTACAAGAAAAATAACAACCGTTTCAGTATGATTTCAGTAATAAAATATAATTTTTTTACGAAATTACGTAGGGGGTTGTTTCAAATTTGAGTACACACCTTTTCATCTATTAACGAACATTCGAATGAAATAGTAAAATCAAAGTGTTGGACTAATTTTAAGTATTTATTTTCCTCACTTGGATGGGGAAAATTTTCCGATTCCCATTTTTTGTTGTACTTTGGCCATTCTTTGTTGTATAACATATCATGCATGAATCATTGCATGCAGGAAGAATATTGAGATCTAAATGACAAAATGTTCTCGTTTTTCGTTCGTTTTAGAGGTAACGCTTTTTATTTTGAAAATATTGATGAACAAATGAGGTTACTATTTCATTTTTTGGAAAATTATTAACAAAAAGAATCAAGTAACGGAGAATGAATGAATGCCTTATTTTAAGTGGCGAGACTCAGGTCATGAGGCCGTCTTCCGTCTAATCACGCAAATTTCGTTACGCTCCTTTCACCTACTAGAGGAGAAAGAAGGTATTACTTGGGCGACGAAACAGGCAATTTGAATTTGGCTCATAGGCTTCATTTAGGCTTGAGAATCTTTTACATGCAGTAAATCTACTAACATGGGACAGCCGGTTTTACTTCCCCTCCGAAGGAAGGCGTACGAAGGGTTTTTTCGCCCTTAAAAATCCACGGCTTCGATCGGGTTTGAACCCACGAACAGTAGAACCCAATAACAGTCCGGTACGCTAACCGTCACATCATCGCCATCGCTCAATTAATATGCCAAATATGTATTTTAAATTCGAGAAGAATTGTCCGTGGCCCGTTTGTTATGGCGTTGCTCTGGCATTCGCCTCATATTGACCGGAAAACTGCGGAAAACTACCGAGAGCAGCAGGCAGTTGGAAATCTCCACCTGTCAAGTGGCTAAGTTCTGCCAAGCTATCTAGCTAGCGTCGAAAACTTCTGCCACCGCCGGGGTTAGAACCCTAGGACCTCCGGGCAGTGGCACTGGATTGATTGATTTTTTCGTGTTTCCGGGCACGTCAACTGCTTTGGTCATTAGTTCTGTTAGTGTAGTGCATGTTTTTTCGCGGGAGCTGGCGGTGATCTTCCCCGCTGGACAGCGAGATCCGGCGCCGACCTACCGTCGGCTAGTGGGGGTTTCCCCCTATCCAGGACTCTCCCACCAGCGAGGCACCGCCCCAGCCGGGACAAGCTCTAAGCTCCCGACCGGTCTCCCGGAATATGTGCTAGTGTAGTGCATGTTAGTGTAAGTGTGTGTGTGTAAGGGGAGAGGATAGGACAAGGAAGAGGAAGGACAGATCGCGCGCGGTCCGTGGCCCGTTTGTAAGGGTACTGCTCCGGCATTCGCCTGGTGTTGATCGGAGAAACCACGGAAAACTACCGATCAGAGCAGCCGGCCGCTAAAATTCTCCTCCAGACAGCGACTGAATTCGACCTAGCTGAAAAGCTAGTGTCGAAAATACTGCCGTCGTGGGGAGTGGGAACCTAGGACCTCCCGGTCAGAGGCGCTGCAGTGACATCAGTGGATGCACTGAGCTACCGCTCCCGATATGTGACACCGGAGTGGAATCACTTGATGCCCTGAGCCACTTCAGCCTGTAGTTTCGAGTTGTTTTGCAGGGGCTTGCAAAACGGAGATAGCTGAAGTAATTTGATGTTGGCCCAGCGCTACCAGATGATTAAATGCAGTGCTTTATTTATAAAATGTTAGGTCCTGGAACGCTCCCCCAAATTAATTATTAATTTAAAAGAATAGAAAGAAAATTTAGAAGAAAAGTATAGAAATAGTTATATGTTAATAATATAATTTAATAATAATTCCCGACGTACCGGAACGTCGTTCCGTCGCGACCCGCCAGAAATCAAGCCCTGATATATCCCAGTACCAACCTTAAAAAATTCGTGGTACTTTCACTAAAATTCCTGGTACCAATGACCATGGATTTAAATTCTGAAAATATTCAAATTATGATTCTATTATGTTTTTTATGACGCACGCCTTTGGATGGAAGACAATTCCAGCCATTTCTACAACATATGATGAAATTTCCGTCAATTTCTACAGCATGTACTAGAAAGACCATCCCGTGACACCCTTAATCTGTTTGTGACACTGTTTTGACCAATATCATAGTCATTTGTATCATTGGTGTTGGCTTTAAATTCTTGAATAAAAAAATTCAATCTTCAATCGTTCATCATCAATTACCATAGACTTAAAATCCTGGTATTAAAACGTACAATGATGTCTTCGTCCTGGTAAATGGTATTTTCTTTACGATAAATAATGTAATGTTTTATTGATTTAATTATAATAAAATTGTCCCAGTATTTTATTACATTATTTTTGCATTCTAGATAATTACCAGGGCAGAATATTCTAAATTTTCTACAGAGTTCTAAAATAAATTGTAAATCAACTTCACCAAAAGACTGGTACATTCAAAAATACCGCACAGCATATTGTATGTATCTAATTGGATGAGAGTGCGTTCAACATCGCGGCACCCACCATCGCGTTGCTTGACGTAGTAGTACAGCCGCCCGTTGGAGTGCAGCAGTGACGCAAATCTGATGCTAGTCGCGAGATTTACGTGGTAGTTAGTGAACCCTCTGGCGGCCGGCGGTCCCAACCAATTGTAAACACGTGCTTGCCCCGCCCATCATCTTATCGCCCATGATAAGGATATTATCCAGGATCTCCTTCCGTCGCGCTATCAGCTATCGCATAGTTATTTTACTCGGGCAACAGCAGAAGGTTCGCTTGGTCGATGCGGTACCCGCGGTCTCTGTAACTTGTTATTGCTACTTCTGCAACTTCTTATTGCATTTTCTGTAACTTCTTAATAAATGGGCAACATTGCAAACGATAATGTTAATGCAGTTCTTTGTGTTTCAAACTTTCTGAAGTTTAATTCTACATATTTTGAAGCGTTTATGACTTCCGTTTAACTCAACTTCGTTTACGATGAGGTATGTATATGTGGTAGAATACATCTCAAATATATCGAATTTATTTTAATCGTAATGTGTACCTACTAATCTTTGTTTTTAGCTTGTTCGTACGTGACTCGAGAAGAGTGCCTATTCTAGATAATCTATGTACTACGTTGGATTGGTATTTAACATTTTTGTGGGCTACTTTAATATTACATAATGTAAGTATTCTCATATTTTGTTCACTAGATGTGATGAAAGCTTATATATTGTTTACTTAATTTAGACCATTTTAGACCAAAGTTTGGTCGTGTTGCTATATGTAGTGAATTACATCCTCTAGCACAAGGGTGTGGCCAGAATCCATGTTTTGTGGGTCCTTGATACTGAAAAATAGATTAATGGCAAGGCGTCCGTCCACCTCTGGTCAGCGCTAGCGCGTAATCCGTTCAGCTAAATTTTCTCAAAAATGGCAATTTTCGCTTATTACACTTGTCCTTTGATAGCGTAAAGGACGCTTAAGAGAATGATGCATATCTCATAATCGTTGAAATGCCTGATTTTTCGAGAAATGCCAAAGAGCACTTGTTTGTCGCATCCCTACAACTTTAACATTGATGATGTAAATTTTTACAATAATGAAATCTGTTTCTTAAAGACAGGTGTTTAAATAAGTTACATGTTCAATTTTTTCGAAAATATGAGTAGGTTTCGTGTACTTTTGGACGAAGTATAGGCAATTTAATTTCTTTACACAATTTTTTCCCCTAAACCCGCTTTTTTTTTTTTTTTTTAATACTTAAAGTTGTCTCCTCCTATGTAAATAAGAGACGGTAAAAATACGGCGTTAGTCTCATTTTCAGTGAACTTTTTTTTTTCTTTCGAAAATTTCAAAAAGTTAACATTCAAAACTACAAATAGAGTTTTTTCCTCAAAGACCATTGTTAAAAAAAACTAGCTCTTTAAAAAAAGTTGTGTACATGTTTTGTAAAAAAGTAGTTTTTGGGTAATTTGCGCTTGAAATTTGTACAAATTCTAAAAACTTTTCTTAAAATGCGTTCCAATAGTTTAAATTTTTTTTAAATGGATAAAAGAAGGGACACATGGAAAAATAGAATGGGTCTCAGTTTTGTTGAACTCTCTGAATTTTTGAAAATTGCAAATTTAGTGTGAGAAAGTATGTGGTGTGGTAGCACCTACTTTCTATTGTTGGAGATAAGTCATTATTCATTCAGTGAATGTGTTTAGTTTCAACAGTTTTGTCTCGCACAGAGGATTCTGTAACCCTGTATATATGTTTAGATAATTCTCTGGTATAATAGTTATTAAAATTATTGAAAGAAAGTTATTGACAACTTAAAAGTTCTTTGTTTTCATTACTTTGCGATTATGCAAACCATAGAGAGCAAAGATAAAGAATGATATTAGTAAGAATAAAAAACATTTTTCTGAAGAATTTTTGTTTCTCTACAATAGTTATTATTATTATAAATCAAACACTGACACATAAAATAAAATTAAAAAAAAAAAAGCAAGATTAATAACGTTCAAGAAATACACTTATTCTGTTCAATTGTTTCATTCATTACATTACACTGTGCTGCACCCTTTGCCTCAGGAATTCTTATCAGTTCTTATCAATTCTTGCCAGAAACTCTCATTTCATCTGTATTTAGAATTCAACTTGTGTGAGGGTTAGGGTAGGGATCCCAGAATTAATGAAAACACGTACAGAATACACTTCTCCCCATAGTACATCAGACACTGTTTTTAAATGTTTGTGATGTGAAATGAACAAATTCGCCAAACACTATTACCAGAAAGTTTTCTGGTGGAAGGCGGTGAGCAGATTATATTTGTATGCAAAATTGGAATATACTACTGCTCTCTTAAGGCCATATGTCATCCCAAATGCTCTTTCAAGCAGCTAAAAGTTAATATTCAACCTTTGTGAACAGACCTATGTGGACAATAATCACAGTTTTAAGTAAAGACAGGTTGTAACATTGTGTTGTGCCTGAAAGGGCAACAGAGAAACAAAAGGAAAAAAGAGAAGAAAATTGCTGTGACTAGTTACCCCAGAAAGCGTTATTGGATGAATGATGCCAATAGTGTGCTGTTGTGTGGTTTGCAAAGTAAATTATAAATCAGAAGAAAAGCAAGTCGCTGCTTTTAAGTTTCCTAGAGAAGATGATTTTAATTTAATTTGTCAATAACCGTACAAACTGTTTTGTATGGAGGATTAGTACATACTTTGGGATTAAAAAGTATTCCAACACTGGACACATTGTGAATACATTGTTGTCTGTGACAAACACTGGAGGAACAAATTTTCTATTATTGATTATGTGAGCCAAACCAGCATACATCTAGAAACTGTCTTTTGAAAAAATGAAATGAACGAAAGAGTTTTCAGGTAAAATATTATGAAAGAGCGTTTTGATTTCAAAATTAACATTTAATTAAGACAAAATCAAGTATTCCAAATTATCAATAACCTTCTGTCGTTTTCCAAATTGATGAAATTTTTCAAGCCGTTTTCAATATAAAAGTAGTGCTGCACACAATAAAATTAATTAAGTTGCAGATGTAGTTTATATAGTAGGTGCAGTGCAGAAAGTGGTAGTTTTAGTATGTGACACAAAATATGATTAACCAAACGACGATCTGTTCTTTCCTTAAATGTGCTGCAATCCCTGACACATACTATATTAATTTTAAATGAATGTTTAAGATCTTTTTAGCCCATCATTACGTTTGCATTTTCAAAAATTTAAGAAACCACTGGTTGAATAAGAAAGCTGGTGACAAGACATGTGTTTCAATCTTTGACCAATAAGGTTCTTGTTCTTTTTTGCAAAATTTTCTGATTTAAAAAATGTATACAAATGAGAATGCGGTTCTTTCATTAAGCCAAAAATCAATATATTAAATCAATATATCCAATTTGCTTGGAATGCAGAATATTGCATTAGTGGTTGATGATTTCCTCAAAAGCACTGTAGCAGCAGTGAATGTAGCTTTTGAATGATATTCAGGAAACTATCAATTTTTGGATGTTGTTCATAAAAGCTAGACAAAAATGAATATTAAGAATTACATAAATGGAATCATACACTCAAATTCATAAAAGAATACATTTTCACAGGACACCAAGGAACATTTTAAGATATATATGGGTTTATAATAAGGATATATTTAATGCCCTCCTTGAAAGTTTTGTTGTCATGATGGATATCATTACGTATACTCTAATGGAACTGTCTAATAATGTGTTTAACATAATTAATGTGAATTATACATTAATTAATATTATTTATAGCAATGTTAATGTTAATAAAATAATACTGATAACTATTATTAATTCAATATTTCTTCTTGATTGTCAATATATGTTTACAAATAAAAGTATCCAAAGTTTTTTATGACAATCATTTATTTCAACAATTGCACATTTCGCAACTCGTTTTGTTACATCATCAGGTGCTGAACTTAGTGAAGGGAACGCTAGTGAAGTGGAGTTATGTGGTATCAACTGAGTGAGAGTGAGGTATTTCATAATGTTTTCTTGAAAGTTCTGCTGCAGAGATAATTCAATGGGATAGCGTTCCCTTCACTAAGTTCAGCACCTGATGATGTAACAAAACGAGTTATGAAACGTTGTGCAATTGTTGAAATAAATGATTGTCATAAAAAACTTTGGATACTTTTATTTGTATATTATTAATTATTATAAAATTAATTTAATAACCTATTTCCTGGTAAGGAACAAACCAATGACATGGGAGGATGCCTCGGTTGATCTGGTGGAAATTACCGCATTTGAGTTTCAGGTTCTGAGTGGGGATTGAGACAATTCTGGGAATATTTTGGGACTGTGTTCAGTGACACATGCCAAGTAAAAATTTTCTTTTTATTCATTGATGAAGACTTGCAAGGTTTATTGAAGCTTAATATTTTATTCAGGTGATGCAAATGGTAAAATCAGCTGCTAACAATTAAGATGACAATGAATGTTTACTATTTATATGTGAATATGTTGCATACCAAATGGAAAATATGAGAACTCTTAATATTTCGTATAGAGTTGACAATAATGCATCATGTATTTCAATACATTAATGCAGATTGGTTAACTATGCCTTCCTACTGATTTGTGGCTTTAAAGACAAAGTTATGAAGAGATATTTAAAAAACAGTTAAAAACAATCTTAATTTATTGATAAGTTTACCATTAAAAACAGGTTCTTTTTTTGTGCTTGAGGAAAATCACCAAACAATATTGTATTTCAAATTTTAAAATGCATGTGTGACAAACATTTGAATAGTAATTATTTCAGAATAAAAAAGTTATTCTTGCAATGGACAATAGTTGCAAAAGATACGTAAAGAAAGAAAGTTGTACAAATTTTTTATTATTTTGGTGTAAAATTGTTTGTTCACAATAAAGAAGTGTATGTAAGTAGTATGTAAAATTGTTTTTTTCTATCTCAGTAAAATTAAATATCTGTAAAATCTTGTAAATAGCTTTCGGGTCAATGACCTTTATCTTGATCAGGTTTTTATCCAATTTCCTTTCATCGACACAAAAATGTATGAGTGAAAAAATGAGATAGTTGCTTTCCTTACTTCTGAACATTTAAATGTAGCTTTAAAATCCTCTGTGGGTGAATGAATAAATTAAAAAAGTTAAATATTTTGGTTCATTGATTTTTTTAAAAACTGTTGTCAATTTTACAAGTCTTGAATTTTTAACTGTTGATTTAAAAGTTCTGATTCAGTTGTTTTATTGTTATTGTATTTTCATATTCATAGTTGAACGCTTATGTAACAGTTGACTTGACTTGACTTCACCAATCATACTACATTTTAATTTTAAGAGATGTGAAATTAGAGGAAGTTTTTAACTAATATAAGGCAACCATTCAGGAAAACCTATTTTTGAATGTTTTACACGACCAACTTTCTAACATTAGAATATTATTGGGAAAATATTTTTCAACAATTTCTGTGCTTGTATTTACAAAAGGTAAGAGCTACAATGGGTTTTGCCTGAGTTAATAGACTAGATTACTTATAGTTTATATATTTTATGGTTGTATGTTCACATTATTCTGTATTATGCATATTTTTTCATTTAGAGAATAATAATGTTTGTAGTATTAAATAATATTTTGTAGCCACATTTATGTATAACAACCAGTTGCCTGAATTTCAAAATCCATAAATAGTTTTCAAATATGAAATGAGGGAAGCGTCAGTGAAAAATGTGGATGAACGTTAATGTAATATTCCTAAATTGTAGTTTGATTAAAAAATAATCTAATAGCAACGTAGGGTTTGAGCAGCATGGTTGAATCAAGGCAAGTTAGCAAATGTTTGTGAAAAAAATGTGAGTAATTTCTACAGGTTTATCACCAACCACGCACTCAATTTAGTTCGATATCAGAATATCGATATCATTTTGTAGCCCTATGAACAGTTCATTTCATGAAGTTCTGTAGCAGTTGTTCCTTACCATTTGCATTGTATTATAAATTAAAATATGTACAGTTACATATCTGTATGTAATAAGTCAATAACTCGTATATAGGAGTAT
This sequence comes from Teleogryllus occipitalis, assembly GCA_011170035.1. Classification (NCBI taxonomy): domain Eukaryota; kingdom Metazoa; phylum Arthropoda; class Insecta; order Orthoptera; family Gryllidae; genus Teleogryllus; species Teleogryllus occipitalis. Next base: position 50,881 of record BLKR01014775.1, on the reverse strand, counting down.
TAACACAGGAAATTACTTCACAATAGAAGAATAAATTCAGCCTTAACGGCTGTTGAATAAAAACAAAGATGCAAAATATTGCATAACAATTCATACATTCATCATTAACATAATGGTGGAATAAAATAAATATATAATACAGAAAACTTAATTTACGTTGGTCATGATTTTACTGTATACGTATTATTATTATTATTATTATTATTATTATTATTATTATTATTATTATTATTATTATTATTATTATTATTATTAATTCATGGCTTTCTGGTATGTTTTACAAGATACTTCTATCAAAGTATGATTTCCATAGTCCAATACTTTTAACACTCGTATATTTATTTTGAGAACTAATTAAGGGGTAAACAACTCTTCAAATATAAATTAAAACCCAAATTAATTTATAAATTAAACAGTAAATAATTCTTTAATACGTAAATTTACTTAGGAACCCATAAATCTTCTGACAAAAAAACATGTGCTCAGGATCACAGCTTTCTGTAGATTGATGATAATGTTCATCTCGATCCCCAGTTTATTCAGAATACTTCAGGATGATAGGAATCAACTTGTTGCTGAGAGGACGGTTGATGCAATCTCCACATCCAATACATGCGACTCCACGTTCATTTCTTCTTCTTGTTCTTCTTTGTATTATTATTATTATTATTATTAATAATAATAATAATAATAATATTATTATTATTATAATATTATTATTATTACTATTATTATTATTACTATTATTATTATTACTATTATTATTATTACTATTATTATTATTACTATTTTTATTATTACTATTATTATTATTATTATTTTATCTTCGAGAGTAGTACAGAAAGACGTACAACTGTTTCATACCCGATTTCGGGCCACATTAGAAACTTTCTACACAAATGACTCTCTGAATTAAAAAGGGAGGAGAAAAAATTGCAACTCACGTGACATCAGTTTTAGTGCTATAAATCGATACAAATAACTGTTGCAGGGCTGGGCCCATCTTACGACGACTGCCGAACGCAGCAACGACGTTCGGACCAGAATACGAGATCTTCCTAAGCGGCCTGTTGGCGCTGCGCTCGCGCAGAAAGGGCCTCTCGTTTCAACTGTTCTCAAACGTGGCTGCTGCGCGTCCCCTGGATGATCTCGTGCTGCGCGTGCTGAAGCCGCAGCCACTGACCATCTTCATCCAGCTGAAGCACGCCAACACGACTGGTGCGCCTTCACCGGTGACCACACAGGTAAATACTCTGAGGAAAGCCACTAAAAACTTTCAATAAACTCAAGCACGGTTGTCCCAGCTCCCACGAAAAGCACAGAGATAAATACTCTGAGCCACAAGCATTGACCTTCTTCACCCAGCTTAAGCACAACCGCACGAGAGGTGCTGCTCCTCCAGTGACCACTCGGGTAATTACTCTGGAACAATCCTACTAAAAACTTTCAATCCACCTCAAATACGCCAGCACGACTGATGCTGTTCCTACAGTGACCACTCGGGTAAATACTGTGAATTAATGCCACTAAACACTTTTATCCAGCTTAAGCACGCCAACACGGCTGATGCTGTTCCCAGTGACCACTCGAGTAATTACTCAGGACCGATCCTTCTAAACACTTTCAAGCCACCTCAATCACGCCAGCACGACTGATGCTGTTCCTACAGTGACCACTCGGGTAATTACTCTGGACCAATGCCACTACTCTTTCATCCACCTCAAACACGCCAGCACGACTCTTGCTGTTCCCACAGTGACCACTCGGGTAATTACTCTGGACCAATCCTACTAAACACTTTCAATCCACCTCCAATACGCCAGCACGACTGATGCTGTTCCTACAGTGACCACTCGGGTAAATACTGTGAATTAATGCCACTAAACACTTTTATCCAGCTTAAGCACGCCAACACGGCTGATGCTGTTCCCAGTGACCACTCGAGTAATTACTCAGGACCGATCCTTCTAAACACTTTCAAGCCACCTCAATCACGCCAGCACGACTGATGCTGTTCCTACAGTGACCACTCGGGTAATTACTCTGGACCAATGCCACTACTCTTTCATCCACCTCAAACACGCCAGCACGACTCTTGCTGTTCCCACAGTGACCACTCGGGTAATTACTCTGGACCAATCCTACTAAACACTTTCAATCCACCTCCAATACGCCAGCACGACTGATGCTGTTCCTACAGTGACCACTCGGGTAAATACTGTGAATTAATGCCACTAAACACTTTTATCCAGCTTAAGCACGCCAACACGGCTGATGCTGTTCCCAGTGACCACTCGAGTAATTACTCAGGACCGATCCTTCTAAACACTTTCAAGCCACCTCAATCACGCCAGCACGACTGATGCTGTTCCTACACTGACTACTCGGGTAAATACTGTGAATCAATGCCACTAAACACTTTCAGCCAGCTCAAGCACGCCAGCACGACTGGTGGTGTCCCCTCAGTGTCCACTGTAAATACTGTTCCGGTCACGGAAAAATCTGTTCCAAAGCCAGTACACATCTTGAACTCTGGCGTAGATTGGAAGGGGTGTCCCAAAATTTTCGATGTAAATAATTTCGTATTTACAGAGTAATTCAATTCAATTTGATGCGAAATCACACGTGGTTAAGCAGTGTTTTTTATTTATACTTGTGTAATAATTTTATGTAAAATAGATATTTATTGGACTCGTAAAGGAATCACAAAATAATCAACTAATCAATCTATCTTCGGCGCAGGCTTTCACGTCTCAAAAGGGCGACTTCAGCTTACAAAAATATTTTGCCTTTTACGCCGACTTCGAGAGCAAACACACTTCTCGCAGCTTCAACTCGACAGACGAAGAATTGCTGCACGATTGTTCTTTGGACGACGTGCGGGTGGTTCTTTACACGAATCGACCCGTGGTTCGTCGCAAAGGAGCAACCGATGGCCCGCACCTGCCCTTCATACACGAGGACCTCCTGCGCACCGGCGACACCTCCAAACCCAACACTGTCTTCTCCTTCGGCTACAAGGACCAAGAGGTATTTTTTAAATTTATTTTACGTCAAAAAACAGTTAAAACTGCGTGTGACGTGTTGTGGGGAGAAGTGAATTCTGTGCACATTTTCAAAATTCTGTGATCCCTACACTAAGTCATATACTACATGAATTTTGAATTTAAAAAAAAGCTCTCATGTAATCAAATCTTTTCAAGGATAAATAAGCAATAAATTTTGGGCTCTTATCCATGATGTCTTTCGTCAAGGAATAATACTTCCTGTCGCAACAACATGGAAACGATAATTTGAATAACTATATTTCACACTGACTTCTAGAAAACGTGCACAGATAATGAAGTTACATTTATGTCCAGAGCGAAACAGGGGCCATCTCGGAATTTGCTCATTGGAACAGGGAAACTGGACGAAAACCCTGATCGAGATGGGGTACGTACCACTCCTCAGGACGAACCATGGATCTACATTTGAAGGGAAGTGTAGAGGGAAAGTGTAAAAGTAAATGGAAACTGTTGGAAGGAGAAGGGCTCGTAAAGTCAACATTAGATAAAAGAATGCCGAATATCAAACTACAGAATATTTTAGTTCAGTTTAACAGACGCGTAAGTCAAAACGCATACTCTTAACTTGGGTCACACAATTATATTATAACCAGAGTTGGGTTCAATTTTAGGGTCTTCCAATATTTTAAACGAGACTTCGAGAAAATCAAGTCGTTTAATGTGGAAATTTTCGAAAAAAAAAAAAAAATAGTTTTGTGAGGAATTGTCGTTTGAACTTTCCCGAAAACCGTTTGATATTTGCCGGAACAATTAGAAGTTTTAATCGAAATTACGCTGATGAGAATCATGCGCTGCGGTCTATCCATACAAAAAGTTTGAAAAAAGATATTGATGCGGTCTATCCATACAAAAAGTTTGAAAAAAGATATTGATGCGGTCTATCCATACAAAAAGTTTGAAAAAAGATATTGATGCGGTCTATCCATACAAAAAGTTTGAAAAAAGATATTGATGCGGTCTATCCATACAAAAAGTTTGAAAAAAGATATTGAGATAATAATAATGAAACAAAAGTTAGAAATTGTTTTCATTGTTCAAAAAATGGTCGTCCCAAGATAATTCCCGGATAATCATAATCCCATACATGCGATGTCGTGGATATGGAGCGTGTACCATTATGATGTATTAAGCTTAGCTTGGTTCCTACAGCTGGAATTTTTATTTTGAAAAGGTAATTTGCGAGTTGATAACGAAAATAATTTTTAAACATATTACCCTTACCCGGCTCATGTAATTCGTGCAATCAGCCCAGAAATTACATGAAAAAGTATCGACTAAAATAAATGTTTAAATTATTTCATTTCAAAATTATGTTCAATTATGGTCACTCTGATGGATCAAGTAACGAATCATGAAAATACCGCAAAGGTGCACAGTAATTCATACCGTAACCACTCGTAAGTACATTGAAACATTCAAGAATACGTGTAGAATTCTGTCCTGGGGATCTCGACGAAGCCAATCGATTTGTCTTTTCGAAAGGAATCGAATGAGTTATTCATTATCTCCGTAGATACCATAAGTCATCAAAATGCTTTTTAGATATAAAGAAACACAAAACACCGTTTTTAGAGAAATCTCAGATTGGTTTTGATTTATCGGCAAAACGATTGCCAGCTTCCCATCATACCGAGACATGTTGACTGATATCTCGTCTTGATTGCTGGAGCGAAAGTGATAACAACATGTGACCGAAAACGAAAGTAAGAAAGTGTGACTGACATGCAGGTTACTTCATTTTATAAAAGGATTATGTGGCGTCATACGGGTGTAATCAGTACACAGACGAGAGTGGGTTATAATAACAGCAGGTTTATTCACAATTTAGACCGTAGTCACAAATAACCAATGCACTGTATACAATTAACTAACTAAATAGACCCCACTGCTAGGAGAGATATTTACAACGGCTACCACAGCGCAACATACTACCTAATGTTTCGCCGTGCGTAGTACCGCCTGCCCTGAGACCAACTACATGTCTCTCTAGTCACGACAATAACTGCGGGCTCCTTCGCAGCGTGCACGCACGCACCTCTCACTGACGACCTAGGCTGCCGATGCCGCTGTCTCAAAGGAAGAGCTATTGTTCTCACAGCCCTTAAATATCCCTCGCGACGCTGCCCGCCGCCTCCATTGTCTCCGCCCTAACGCCCGCACACCCCGTCGGAAAAAACCCGTAGCTTCTGCCATTGTCTACGCATCCGGTGCGCACCACGCCGCGTGCCCACTCTGGTTTTAGCGACACGACACTACAATTAGATCAAATTACATTTAGCGTTATCCTCCGCAGGTATGGCAGCTATTCGACAATGACCCGCTAAAAGATGTCTACCAGCAAGAGTTTCTTCCACGCCTACGCGTATTCTCGGAACAAGCGCACGTAAATGACGTGATGGACCTCATCAGACAGGAACTGGACGCATTGTTTGGAGCTCCGCTGCCGCGAAGCGATTCCCTCCTCCCCAACTACCTCTCTCTCCTCAAGCACTGGGCTCTGGTTGACACGCGAGGCACCCCGCTCACAGACAGCTCCGGAGAAGTGGAGTCGCTAGTGGCGGAGGAGCTGGCCAATCAGGGGCGGGAGGCGGCGGGCGGCGGGGCTCTGCGCTTCCCAGCGGAGCACTGTGCCGCCTTGAGAGGGACCCTGGAGGGCGACGCGGGCGCAGTTGACGTGAGGGTGCGCGGCGTGGAAGCGGGCCTCCGCGCGGCCAAAGTCGTCCAAGTGTTGGACGAAGCGTACGCTGGTCATTGGGTCTACGTGGGCGACCACCAGTTGCGCGAGGTGCCGCGCGCCGCGCTGGAGGCCGCGTGCGGCGCCGGCCACGTGCAGATCCTGCTGCTGGACGCGGAGGAGGAGGTGGCGGCGGCGCGGGCCCTGGTCGACGCCGTCGGCTGCAGCGTCAAGGTGTTTATTTTATTTTATTTATTTCATTTATTTCATTTTACGTCAAAAAAAAAAACAGTTAAAACTGCGTATGACGTGCTAAGGGGAAAAGTGGATTGTGTACACATTTTCAAAATTCTGTGATCCCTTCACATCATATACTACTTAAATTTTGAGGAAAAAAGAGCTCCCATAATAAAATCTATTTTCAAGGATAAATAAGCAATAAATGTTTGCTCTTATCCGTGTTGTCCTTCGGACAAAAGGTGGTCGCCGTCTCCTCCGGCCAAGGCGCGGGCCCTTTGAGGGGCGCTGTGCCAATGGATGAGGACTGGAGGATGGACCACCTGGCACTGGAGGCACAAGAGCCCCTCATGGAACGCATCCTCAATTTCCAGGTGAATACTTTTATTAGAGCCCTAGGCGCGTGGACTTCTGAGAATCTTACAAACTACCATTAAAGCAATTAACAGTTACGTTATTGAGTATAAAAGGTCAGTTAAATTTCTTTGTTGAAACGGATGTGTCCGCTTACTGCTACACTTTGTTACCCAATTTGATGCGCACAGAGATCGCGAATTGTGTTGTTAGTATTGTTTAAAAAATGTAATCACGATAGTATTGTTTTTAATACGAAGCAATTCAACAAATGCTTTGTAGTAATAAATTGTTTTCATTAATTTGCGACAACAACAGTATTTCTTCGTATGGCTTGCAATGCACTGTTTAGAGCCCTTTCTAGAAATGGTGATCTCAGATATGGTCGAGGAAAACATGAGTTATGATATATTAACATTATGTCGTAGTAATTTACTTAGTAACTTGATAAATTCCTTTTTAAAAAACAGTAGAAATACTATTTTTTGGGAGACAACGAGACTGTTATATTCCATTATGTCAAAAGCTCGTAACCCTTTTTTTCTTCTTGCCTGAGCGCTCTGGTGGAATAAAATGGAGTAGGAGTGTAACGATACCTAGCCTTATCCAGCGTGTGTGTCTGTGTAGGGTCGCCCTGTGCCCTTGCGTGACCTGGAGCCCTCGTGGCCCTCAATGAAAAGGGACGTGGACGGCGCCCTGCTGAGCGCCCTGGTGCGCGGAGGGGCGGCGATGGGCGCGGCGCTGCCCGCCCCGGGAGACGCCCACCTCGACCTCCCCCGCACCCTGGAGCACCCCGCCACCCTCGACCCGGCCGTTCTGGAGGGGCTGGACCCGCAGAGCGACCATCTCGTTCTCAGCGGATTTCCTCGGCCTTTTCTTAAGAAGCTGTACAATACTAAGCTCATCACGCACAGTAAAGCAATTGAAGAGGAACATGGAGCAAAAGCTTTGGCCAGCGATCGAATGTCAGATACAGTCATAGAAAAAAATAAATGGTGAGTTTGGATGGGCACGAATTGTACACCAGTTTGTAATCGTATTCTCTTTAAGAATTCGATAATTGTAGTTAATTAGTTGCTAAGCTTTGAACGTTCAATTAATTTACATCTAAACCAAAAGCAAGTTTTTAATAGAATGTCAAAATGCTTCATTAAAACGTAATTCTACCTTATGTTTAACTATCAAAATACCTGCTGTTACCCTGGTTCTCTTCACTTCCAATCCTTGAGAAAGAGCAAAACAATCAATTTTGTATAAACCACGGTGTTTAAGTTTTATTATTTTTAATTTAATTGGTTAAAATTTTAAGAAACATTATAATATTATTTTACGTTAACTCCCTATTAGATTAAAAAAAAATGTATCTTAAGCTCGGGTACTGGCATCTATTAGATGTTAGGTATCAACGAATCTATTAAGTAAGAGTTCTCCTGCACCACTACCTGCCTCTGGTAGAATATATTAGGAATCGAGGCAAAGATTTTTTTTTATAACAATATTTTGGTGTTACCTTCGTTTTTGTGATATAGAGATATTTCGAAAATTTGTAGAAAACATTAGACATATGCGTTATTTGTTTCAAGTTTGCCGCCTTAGTTGTGTTCTGTTTGTTTGTTTGTTTGTTTGTTTGTTTGCTTCCTTCTTATTGCAATAATAAGTCACTTTCAGGCGTTATGCTAACTACAAAAACATTTCAACAGGTTCAACACATTCTTATAACAGTAACCGATGTCACTGCAGCGCCTCTGACCGGGAGGTCCTAGGTTCGAGTCCCGACGGCGGCAGGATTTTCGACACTAGCTTTTCAGCTAGGTCGAATTCAGTCGCTGCCCGGAGGAGAATTCTAGCGGCCGGCTGCTCTGATCGGTAGTTTTCCGTGGTTTCTCTGATCAACACCAGGCGAATGCCGGAGCAGTACCGTACCAAACGGGCCACGGACCTCGCGCGATCTGCCCTTCTCTGTCGTATCCTCTCCCCTTACTCACACACTTACACTAACATGCACTACACTACCACATATTCCGGGAGATCGGTCGGGAGCTTAAAGCTTGTCCCGGCTGGGGCGCTGCCCCGCTGGTGGGAGAGTCCTGGTTAGGGAGAAACCCCGCTAGCCGACGGTAGGTCGGCGCCGGATCTCGCCATCCAGCTGGGGAAGACCACCGCCATCTCCCGAGAAACAAACATGCACTACACTAACGGGACTAATGATCAAAGCAGATGACGCCCGGAAACACGAAAAAACCAAACCAAACCAATGAGTGCAAGGCTGAGTGAGAACAAACAAGTTTGCGGTTCCAGGTGGTCGGTGCTGCATGCTGCGAAGGAAGCCAGGGACCAAGAAGCCGCCCTCCGCTCCGCCTTCCGCTCCGCCTGCAAGGCGAAGGGACACCTCAACGTGCACTGGCTGCACTACGTTGGGGAGGGCGACGGCGACGGCGATGGCGTCGGGGCGGTGGTGTGGAAGGCCACGCGTGGGGCGACGCAGGCCGTGGCGCCGTTCGTGCAGCCTGCGAGCGACGCGTGTGTGCGTGCGCCCACGTGCGTGCACGCGGCGGAGGCGGTGCGGCACGCGGCCGCGTGGAGGCAGCGCGTGGGGCTGCTGGTGGGGGAGCCCGGGATGGGCAAGAGCCGCTTCCTGCAGCGCCTGGCGGGCGAGGCTGCGCAGCGGTGGGCGGTGCTGCTGCAGGCGCTCGACCACCGCAACCTCCTCAGGGACTTCCCGCAACCGGCAGGTACAACTCACACACCCAATCTGATAAAAAGAACTGTAGAGTCGGTTCTCTATGTATGTACAGTAATTTCAATGTACAGTCGGTTCTCCACGTATCGAATCAGTCTGTTCTTTCGATATTTAATAAACAGAAGTTTGATTTAGAGAAATATACACGAAATATGTACAAATGTGTTTACACTATTTTGAGATACTCAGGAGTAAACTTCAAAATCAGACAAATTATGAACAAAAATGTTTTAATCATACATTCCACATATTTATGAATATTTACGGTTTTTCATTATAATCGAAACTGCACTATCTGATATTCTGATGCTTCTGTCTCATTTGGTATTTGCGTCCCATTTTCCTCATTCATGATCATGTACACTTTTTTTTTCCACATTACAAGATGTTTGCTCCCACATTCGCCCTTATTAATTGGATAAGAAGAGACTGAACTGTGAAAGGGAGACCCATCAGAGAACTTGACCGATACATGCTATTGACTTGCAGATCTCTTTGGCATACACTGTTCCCTCAGAGAGGGAAAGGTGGGGTGAGGAAGCTGCGATTTGGGGTTTACATTGGTATTTTATAAACATTTATTCAGGTATACAAAAATATATATTCCATAGTAGTAATAGTAATATGTTCCAAATCGAACAAATGAGCTATACTAGTTTATCTTTTAGAAACATTGTTTGTATTTACATACTTATTGCATAAAAAAAGAGAATTAGTTCAATATATATAAAGAATGTTTGATATAAAGAAACATTTTTAAATGGATTTAAGTGTCAGAAATAATTGATGTTTAGAGACGCGATGTATGGATTCTGACTGTATTTGTTACCACAGTTTTTCTTCATTCTCCATATATTGTAAATGGATTGGCAAAGTGGAAGTGTGCAGAGCTAAGAGAGTTCACAGACTTTGCAACTCTGCTGGCACAAAGTTGCTGAATAAGAGGTTGATCATTCAACGTTGGGTAGTAAACTTGGAGCAGGAAAACTTACTTGAACTGCTGGTGGTAGCGGCAGGAGAAAGAAACTATTCACTCTTTCTCAAGCTTCAAATCGGTGATTTTGTATCAATGTTTACTTCTTTGTGCGACAGACTTGGCGCAAGAACACTTGGAGTTGCTGGCAGCAGTGACATACCGAAGAAACTATTCCCCCCTTTCTAATCGGATCGGTGATATTGAACTAATACGCCTTATGTCTGCTTCTTTGCGTGGCAGACTTGACGCAGAAGCATTTGATGGAGCTGGTGGCAGCAGCAGCGGGCGTCGCGGATTCGGCGTCAAGTTTGGCTGAGTCCACGCAGAGGTTCCTCAAGGCTGCTCTTTACGATTCGGGAGACATCGCTGTCTTTGTCGACGGGGTGGACGAGATTTGCCCTTCCTACAAGGAGAAACTTGTCACACTCTTAAAGATCTTGGTGGACACAAAAGTGCAGCTTGTGTGGGTCTCATCGCGCCCAGAGGTAAGAAATATATTTCAACTTTTGTTAAGTCTCCACATACCTTTTACACTCGTTACTTCCTTGCATGATACTTACACAGTATAGAGAAAGTTACATAATGTTGCAGAGAAAGATAGCATATTTTTGGCAGAGAATTCCTATTATAGATCCCTTGTGCCAAAAAGGGGATAATTTCCCCCCACCTGTAGTAAATTACTTTCTAACACGTTGTCAGAATCCTCATTTTGTTATTGATACCGATAACCTGGTTAACGACAAAAAGTCCGTCCGTCAGCCGATCTGCATGTCTGGCTGGCCATTTTTGAACAATGCTAGCGACTAATCGGCAGACACAATTTTCATTGAAATTTATATTCTGCAATGGATTTGGCTGATGTTCAATTTAAAATGAATATTTTGAATTTTTGAGGTACTTTACATTAAGTCTCAAAATTACTGTAATTTTTTCTGTACTTTTTTTTCTGACAGCGAAGTACTCTTATAAAACGGTGTAGATCTTATTATCGTTTAACTCTGAATTTATAAAAATTGCAAAGGTTTAAAATTTGTATGCCAGCTTCCTTCAGCTACATAATTGCAGACATAATTTCTTAATAGAATTCATTGTTCAAACTTAGTTCTTGAAGTGGGGTCTTATAAAAGTTTTCCTTAGGTTAATCATGTTCACGTAATTTTATATGACATAAAGTAAATTTTAAGAAAAAGATTTTCTCAAAAACGGCTCTAATTTTTTCTTTTAAACAACGAAATTTGCACGAAAGAGCAATATGCACTTAATCATATGACACAAGCCCGATTTTTATTAAGATTTTTGTCTTTCCAATAAATACATTTTTTTGTGTCTCATGTCTTGATTATTTGCATTATAGATGTATTTAATAGTTAACACAGAATCTTCAAATAATCTCTATATTTTTTTTAATTACAAAATTTTGATAAGGGGATTAAAAATGCTGCTTTTTCGTAAACATTCAAATCAAGTTTTCTGTATGTACATATGTACGTGTTCATATGTACCATTCGTATGTGCGTATGTATGTATTTGGCGTTATTGGGTTGGTAGTGTGAGTTAGCCGGCCAACTACCGGTGTCCCCGTTGCCTGAGTCTAGTTAAATTCCCATGCTTGGGGGAGAGAGCGACATAAGGCAAACACGACATATTCTCTTCACCATAATTAGCAAGATCCACCTTCTTCAGCTTTTCTTTGTCACACAGCTACAGAAACTGTGACGATTTTAAAGGAAAGGTGCAACTCTATTTTTGCCTCGCCCGGGAATCGAACCTGGGACCACAGCATTGGAAGCTAGTACGCTACTCATCCTAGACGCTTTATCAAATGCATTACAAGTTGTCAATTATATAGGAACGAAAAGTTAATCATCGGGGTAATTGAAGCGTTTTCCAAATATTGTAGTGTGTTTGAGAATTTTGTTTCTTGGCATTTTGTAAATTTTATTTTAAGGAAAACTTTGGTTTTTGTGACTTTGCGTGCTTATGAATTTAGTCTTGGGGTGGCCAGAAATCGGTTACCATGTCAAGAATTTTGCATAAACCAAGGATTTCTTATATCAAGATTCACTAAATTCAACAGACCTAAATGTTAGTATTGAAATATACAAACATAGCGGATAGCGAAGCAATGTTTCAGAGATTCAGTGCATTGAAAATGGGTATTCAGGTTTTGAAGATTGATAGAGAAATATGGCCTGGTATATATTTTCTCATATTTTAATACTTGCACTAGCGGGAACCGTACCAACATTCCACAATTAGTACTTCATTGTTTGAAAAGTGAAAATAGCTTAATACTCGAACCCAACGTTCAGAGTTTCTGGCTATCCGTTTTTCGGAGTGAGAGGCTCGTCTCTAATCCCTTCCAGGGACACAAAAAGCTGAATTTAAGGCTTTAGGATGCATTGTTTGTAATTATGCACGATGGTAAATGTGTTGCATGTGCTATGTTTTGTGTGTTGCATGTGAGCCTGGTAATCCAAATATACCATAATCTGTGAACTTGAATGTTTGTCTTAAATGTCTTTGATGCACCCTTGTGGGATAATTCCCTACACAGCAGTAGTTTAGTTTGCGACAATTGGCAGTCTGGAAGACGCCGCCTCCTATACACTGTCGAAATGTTGGAAACTGTGTATACTCTAGGACGCGTCGTCTTCGGGACAGACAAGTATCTTCTGACTACAATCATGGAAGCCTACGCTTTTAGACACTGGAGGTATTTGTGTCCATAGTGCCTTTTAAGAGAGAATAATCCGTCGCCTTTCCTTAGTGAATCATATATGGAGAGAATAGTGGATATTTCAAGTGCATTAGTTTGAATGGTTTTCGTGCTTCGAAATGAGTTCATGTGGTGTTTCTGGTTGCAAAACAAAGTGTAGCTACGTGTGTCATACCTCGGCGTTTAAATGAGCAAAAAAGAAAACTCTAAGACATAAGTGATCATGAAATATATATATCTTGGCAGCTTCAAAGTGAATGATAAAATTATTCATAATTTTGAAATGTGAGCAATGATTATTTCATAATTTCTCCCATCAGTCAAGTTGTCACCTAGGGATTCTCTCTGTATGCCTGTGCTCTTATGTAAAAATTCCTTTTCTTTATATATTAGATTTAATTTACTTTTTGTGTGATGAATTATATAAGCTTCTGAAAAACTTGGCAGGATACTGTACCAAGAGATGAGAATTGATTCAATTTGTATGAAGAAGATATCAAAGCCAATTTTTAATATTTTGTGTCAAACATTAAGCATAAAACTTGTATACTCTTGTGTTTTTGCTACTTATGAAAGGAGACTGCAATCTTTCCATTAAAACACAAGATAGTTCCATCAGCATTTGCCATCCAGCATTTCCATCAGCATCAGCAGTGCGTTAGTGTGAAGGGTTTCAAATGCTGCCCAGAGAATTCGCTAGCGCAGGCAAAGGCACCGCATGCCAGCCGCGATAACCTAGAGCTCCTCATGTTTCAAGGGCGGGGAGAGAGGAGGATGCGCTTCCGGACGGTTGGTAGGCACCGCAGAATACTGCGGTGAACAGTTCTCAACTCTGGTTGTTCGTAAGTTAATCTTCTCTCAAGTTTTTGTGAAAATGGAGTGTAATTGATCGAGAAGTTAGTGGTTTGTACTTGTCTTATAGAATAATTATTAAGGGCGGAATTTCATAGTCGGGTTTTCAGGAAAGCTGAACATAAAAGGCAATGATAGGGGTAGCTTCCATAAAGTGCGATTTACGTATAATAATGTTCAGAATTCGCCACTGATGGCGTAGATGTTTCGTGCGTTTATGATTTAAGGGCTTCTGAACGGAAACGAGGCAACCCGCTTCACCTCAAGTACAGAGCGATTTTCCTAAGGATGAGCGAAAGTTACAGCTAGTGCTGGCAACAAAACTGAAGGTTCTATGGTCGTTGTGCCCTCGAGCCCGTTAGACTCCCTTCCTGCATTCGTTCGTTTGCAGTTGGCTAACTTGTAAATGGCTTCGACTTTTCCTTTTGTGATGTCCTCGTCCGACGAAAATATACTACGCTACAAAAAATAATTGAAATTAGGGAGTGCAGGGTTATATGCTCTTATGTAAAAATCCCTTTTCTTTATATATTAGATTTAATTTACTTTTTGTGTGATAAATATTGTTAATTTTAAAACCGAGACTTGAATGCGAGATGCGTACCGATACACGTGGTTCCGGCCTTTGTGCTGTTGTGAGGCGAGCTGTGATTGCGAGCGTTTCACAGCACAGTATTAAGAATGGATAGTCGGGGTGTTATAAATTATAAATTAACCAGTCTCTTCACTATTATTATTATTATTATTATCATTATTATCATCATTATCGTATGGGTTATTTTTGCGGGGAGACTGGATAGTCGGGGTGTTATAAATTATAAATTAACCAGTCTCTTCACTATTATTATTATTATTATTATTATTATTATTATTATCATTATTATCATCATTATCGTATGGGTTATTTTTGCGGGGAGACTGGATAGTCGGGGTGTTATAAATTATAAATTAACCAGTCTCTTCACTATTATTATTATTATTATTATTATTATTATTATTATCATTATTATCATCATTATCGTATGGGTTATTTTTGCGGGGAGACTGCCCGTAGGCAGTGTTCCGCACCCGAGTTTCGACCCAGACTTCCTTCGAAGCCTATCCCCGACGCGGGTCTGGGGACTTTTATCCAAGCAGGCGCACCCCGTGGGCAGTCCCGTAACTGTCCGCCTGGGATTTGACTCTCTTTCTCCGCCGGATGTCGGGCTCAGTTAACTATATCCGAGATGTCTGGTTGGGAGAAAGTGGGATCTCGTTAGGGCGGGTTGTTGTCGGAGGGATTTAATTTTGCCGGGCAAACTGCCAGGGTTCTTTTACATGCTAGAAAAGTCACATGGCTACTGTGGATTTTCCGCCCTTCGAAACTCCGGGTTCCTCGGCCGGGATCGAACCCGCGCACTGGGGGTTCAGAGGGCAGTAAGCTAACCCCTGACCCACCGAGGAGCCAGAGGCTCTTCACTATCAAAATGCATTGGCTCATTGATGTGAAACGCGCAGAATAGGTATTTCAACGTCCCATGAAAAATCATTTTACTTTCTATTTACATTCGTGGCAGTTTTCTTTTAATGATTGTGAGAGCATGTTAAGAGATTTCCGTCCGTCCGTCCGTCCGTGAACAACGCGGCTAAACCGTTCAGCTTATTTTCTCCAAAATTGATGTTCCTCAATCCATCAGGTTGATGTCGCGGCCCATTTAATTTAAAACCGATATTTTGATTTTGGGGTGTACTGTACATGCTCCACCATTTTTCTTTACATTTTGTTATTGAATAGTGTGAAGGACGTTTAAGAGAACGGTGCAGGTCTCATTTTGGTTAAAAACTCATATTTTTCGAAAATTGAAAAATTAAAGATTTTTTGGGCGTCTTCCTACAACTAAAAGTATGAAGAGACTTTCCCCCTTAATGAAATATGTTCCTTGAAGATATATTTTGACATAAGGAAGTGTACAATTTTTCGAAAATTTGAGCACTGCAGTGCCTCTGACCGGGAGGTCCTAGGTTCGAGTCCTGACGGCGGCAGGATTTTCGACACTAGCTTTTCAGCTAAGTCGAATTCAGTCGCTGTCTGGAGGAGAATTCTAGCGGCCGGCTGCTCTGATCGGTAGTTTTCCGTGGTTTCTCCGATCAACACCAGGCGAATGCCGGAGCAGTGCCCTACCAAACGGGCCGCGGACCGCGCGCGATCTGTCCTTCCCATTCCTTGTCCTATCCTCTCCCCTTACACACACACTTACACTAACATGCACTACACTACCACCTATTCCGGGAGACCGGTCGGGAGCTTTGAGCTTGTCCCGGCTGGGGCGGTGCCCCGCTGGTGGGAGAGTCCTAGTTAGGGGGAAACCCCACTAGCCGACGGTAGGTCGGCGCCGGATCTCGCCATCCAGGAGGGGAAGATCACCATCTTCCTAGAAAAAAACATGCACTACACTAACGGGACTAATGACCGAAGCAGTTGACGCGCCCGGAAACACGAAAAAATCAATCAATCAATAGAAAATTTGAGTACTTTCCCGAAATTTTGCGTGAAAGTACATGCTGATTTAGTACCTCTATTTATTCTTGGGGAATCAGGCGTTGAGTGCGCTGCCCAGTGTGTACTGCCTACTAGTAGTGGCGCTGCTAAGTACTGTATTTGAAATGTGAACGTTATTTTCGTAGTTGTTTTTTTTACTTTCTGCTAGAAAAGTTTTCTATATTCCTTGGTGTGGTCTTGCTTTAAGGTCTTGCTCCATTCTCTAGCCAGCTGCCATCGTGCATATCGTCGCCCAAAGTACATTTTCTTGACTTTTTCTCAACTTTTTGATTTTCTAGTAGTACAACCGAATTATTACTTGAAGAATATTAAAAGAAGAGTCACACCTCGACCAAAATAGAAATTTTCATTGAAAAATTTGGTGTCGTTTTTAAGAAAATGGCGATTAAGCATTACTGTAAATGCGGAATTTGAAGCTTTTTTTCGCAGGAATTTATTGAGTTTTCGAAAAACTTCATTTAAAGATATTTGAAGCACTTCCACTCACAAATGCAATAATGTATACAAATTGATGGAAATGTGCTTATAAGCGGCGTAAGAAGTATTAAAAAATTATATTTGTGTAATTTTTGAAAAAACAAAAGAATACACCAAAATGCACTTAACGTCTTATTAAACAGTGCTATTAGCACTATCCAGTAGAAAAATTTGAAGAAAAAAATTTGAGCCATTTTTGAGAAAATGGCGTTTGAGCGTTTCTGAAAATGAATTTTGAACTCATTTTCACAGAAAACTGTTGAGTATTCGAGAAACTTGTATTGACATTATTTAAAGCACATGTACTCAAATATAATAATGTGAAGAATTTGCTTGTAATGTAAATATTACAATCGTGAGAGATATGTAAAAAAAATTATATTTTTGTCTCAAATATAATAATATAATAATGTGAATATAATAATATAATAATGATGTGTGATAACTCAAATATAATAATGTGAAGAATTTGCTTGTAATGTAAATATTACAATCGTGAGAGACATGTAAAAAAAATTATATTTTTGTCATTTTTAAAAATTAAAAGAATAGAGCAGCATGGCGTTTATGTCATCCTATAGAGTCCATTTAGTACTATGCGCATCAAAAATATAGAGAAAAAATTTGGAGCCGATTTTGAGAAAACCTTGCTTTAGTAATTTTTTAAAATTGGAAATATTCCACGCACTATTGCACGAAAACTACTAAAATGTTCAAAAGAGTTTACATGTACTAATGAAACAGATATTTCTGGTCAAGCAATTTAATTTGAAGGAAAAATCTCTATCTTCAATTTTATAGTTGCAGGAAGACGCCGAACAAAATTAAAAGTTTTGCAATTTTCGAAAATTCAGAGTTAACCGTGAAAATGGGACCTACGCCAGTTTTATAAGTGTATTTTACTCTCTTCTGACAAGAAATTTAAAAGAAAAAATTTTGAGCCATTTTTGGGAAAATTTCCCAAATGTTCAAAAGGTTTCATGCAAAGTACCCCCAAAAATTAATGAATGTTTCTCGAAATCGCAGAGCTTCGACTCGGGGCAGATCGACAGGGGTTTATTCAATTTGGAAAAAGTTCTATGTAAAGTTTAGACTCTATTCCTATAAAGTCCTTCACATACACCAGACGAACGGACGGACGTTTTGTTTTCAATTGGTTTTTCGGCATCTACGACCCACAAAACAGGGATTCTGGCTACACCACGTGTTAGAGGATTTTTTTTCTCTTAATTTGGCAACTGATTTTATGCAAGTTTTCGTCACTTGTGCCCGGCAATGAATTTTCCCCCCGAAAATGCTGCCGTTTTTTTCGCGCAGATTTGCATAACTTTCTCTATACTACGTATATTACTCCGTATACGAGAAAATAAATATACTGTTGAATGCAGGAATATTGTTCCTGCAATTATATGCATTTGCATAAAATTGCTTTCCCTATTTCTCGCCTTGTAATTGATTAAATTATTTACTAATCCTAAATAGCAATATCGCGCCGTGGTCGGATGGAACTGCTGCCAGGACCCACTGCACGACCCCAGCGCCCCACGCGGCACCTCACGCAACTGTTGGTCGCCCACGTAGGCCCAGCGACCGGCGAACGCCTCGTCCAGCACTTGGACGCCATTGGCTGCGCGGTGGCCCGCTGGCACGCCGCGCACCCTCACGTCAACCGTGCCCTCGTTGCCCTCCAGGGTCCCTCTCAACGCGGCACAGTGCTCCGCTTGGAAGCGCAGAGCCCCGCCGCCCGCCGCCGCCCTCCCCTGCTTCGCCAGCTCCTCCACCACAAGGGACTCCACTTCTCCGGAGCTGTCTGTGAGCGGGGTGCCCCGCGTGCCAACCAGAGCCCAGTGCTTGAGGAGAGGGAGGTAGTTGGGTAGGAGGGAATCGCTTCGCGGCAGCGGAGCTCCGATAACTGCGTCCAGTTCTTGTCTGATTAGATCCATCACGTCATTTACGTGCGCTTGTTCCGAAAATACGCGCAGGCGTGGAAGAAACTCTTGTTGGTAGACATCTTTTAGCGGATCATTGTCGTACAGCTTCCATACCTGCCACTGGACAAGACTAATCAACTACGAATTGGATGCAATCCTTGCATAAAATGGAAATAACCTGCGCCCGTCGTTCACGGTTTGACGCAACGAGAGGGAACAATATAAATTCATGGAGTGGCGAGTTTATTTGAAGCTTTTTGGAAGAACAGTTGCCGTATTTTGTGTGGTCAACGTTAGAATGTTCGCCTAATGATGAATGCGATAAAAATGCATTTTAGAAGAGTCGTAATATTTTAAACATGTTGAGTTTAGTCTAGATTAATTTAAAGAATATTAAGTTTGTAATACAATTTAACTTTTTGTATTTTCTTATTGACACTTTATTTTTTTTAAATATTTTTGAGATAAGGGTAGTATTTCCAAGACGACATTTTGAGTCATTCTCAGTCCTGCCGCTAGAGTCGCTTGATCTGCAGCAGAGCTTCTGGCAGTCGCGATCATGCGGCATTGTGCCATCGACACCAAGGAAGACGCAAAAAGTTGTGCAGAATTCTATCTTGGAGATTCTACTCTCAGCCGCCATGTCAGAAAAAAAAAATAAAAGCTAGTATATTATAATGGTACCACTCGCGCAACTTTTCTTGAACGATAGATTGACGAAATGTGGGCGGAGTGGGGGTATTAGTTACAAAGACAGCCACTAGAGTATTTTCAGTAATGCCAACCTTTGGTAGATGAAAGTCAAACCCGCTATGTGTGCGGCCAGGTCATCGCTCTGGGTAGGCAACAGCAGGGACAGTAGATAGGAGTTTTAGGTGCCTTCCTTGAAGGTCCTGGACCTACCTCAGACATTTCTTTAGATAATGGTAATAAAGCTGAACAGAAGTTCTCGACTATGAAAGCAACTAACTTTGACTAGCTTCTGTTTCGCGCCAACGAAGTTTTAATGCTGGGAATATTGTCATCAGTGTTCGCTGCGATCTTTTGCCTTCAGCTGTTTATGGCTCCAGGGAGGGGGAAGCAAGGTCATCGTTCAAGAAAAGGTGCGCGAGTAGACGCTCCATATTCAGGAAATCGCACGTATGGGATATATTATGTATTGGGCTGTTGGAGAAAGCTTAGACCATATTCAGATGATCGTTCAGAATAATGAGAAGAGATCTAGAGATCCGGGATGAAATCACAGAAGAGTGAAACATTCAAAGAAAGATAGAAAGAAGCAGTTGATTCGCCAAACATACACATCCCATTAGAGAAAATCCAAGGAGTGCAGAAAAATTGACAAGGGCATGGAATTCCAAACATTCTAATACAGCACTCGTGAAAATACTGGTGGCGATACACCACCACTTTGTTGGTTTATTTATTATTGGTTATACCATATTGACTTATATTACTGTTGTTTGTAATATTATTGTAATTTCTTTAATAAACATAGTTAATAAACATAAGTGTTCAAAAACAATGCTGATTTTTATTTCTAAATAAAAAGTTTAAATTAAATGTGTTTATGCAGTCCAGTATTATGTTTTTATTATCATTATTACTATTTTTTTATTAATAAAAATTTCTTCTCCTGATCATTGTTAGCAGTTTAATAATTACTTTGGAATAAATTTTTCGCAATTGTCAACTAATGTTGCAACCCCTCAGCTACTAAGCATGATGTTACTGTGGGTAGCTCAATTGGTTAGAGCAATTGGGTAGTCCGGGAACAACTGGGTACTGGGAGCTCTGAATTTGCACAGAAAACATAATTTATATTATTCTTAAATGATGTTTAACAAAAACTACTGGTGTTACAACACCACAAATTTTCTTGCAGTGGGAATGATTGTGTAATCTACATAAAATCAATGACGGATTGATTGTGATTTCAAATTAAGTCTTTTTATTATCCCATGTGTTTATTTAGCCAATTTATTTAGCAATCACCAAGTAGATTGCTTTTGTGATTTTTGTCAGTTTGCCCAGGTTCATCATTGGGCTGATTTTCATTGGCTGAACTGATTTCCATTTGGTTTTCATTGAATGAGTATTTTATTGGGGCATAATTTGAACTACTTTTTAAAATAATTTCCTCTTTTTTTGAACAAGAATGATTGTTTTTATTTTCATATAAAAATGAAATTTTGATCACGTGACCTTCGAAACAAGAGAGAACTTGTCAGCATGAGATTTTGTAAAACTATTTCCAACTTCAATAACAACCCAGGACTTGGGGAAAAATAAAGGATGGAGTCAACTTTTTCCATCGGTCAGACAAAAGATAAATAAAAATTACACAAGATTGAATCTTTTTTTCTTCCACACAGCTTTGACTGAAATTGTATATGTGTCTTTATAAGATACTTTGTGACAGTTCAAGAATTGTTTATGATCAGCATTTATAGTAAAGAAATAAAAAATGTTGAATCTATCTAAAAGGCGTTAGTTGATGATTTGCTTAAGTAATTTACCTCGGGAACATCCCTGTTGAGCAACAGTGATCTGCCAGCATACACGATTACCACTGTCCTTAATACTTTATTCTGTGGTTGAAATATTCCGGTGTTAATCGTCTACAGCCCCTAGGTTTTCGGGGGAAAAATTCAAGTGAGAGTGAAAGAAGCAATCTACAGCCTTTAAGGTCCTTATTATTTTAGAATCTGCTTTACTAGCCCCCTTTAGTTGTCAAAATTTCATGGTGCCTAAAAATTATTTCAATAAATTCTTGAAGAAAATCAATGGGCATTTAAAAAAAAAATTTAATCTTCCTTCAAAATTTGCATCTTTCACTAATTTTCTTATTTGTTGTCCGATGAAAATTCCTAATGTAATTGCATTTTTTTATAAACTTTTCTTTGAAATACAAGAAGTCACATTTGTGTGCATGGCTGTCACGAAATTGATTAAAAAGCTAATAATTTTGCAT
The DNA here is from genome assembly GCA_011170035.1 of Teleogryllus occipitalis. Classification (NCBI taxonomy): domain Eukaryota; kingdom Metazoa; phylum Arthropoda; class Insecta; order Orthoptera; family Gryllidae; genus Teleogryllus; species Teleogryllus occipitalis. The sequence goes on along the minus strand of BLKR01014775.1, from coordinate 29,340 downwards.
GAAGATACTGGAGAAATATCTTGTTTATTAACATTCGTAACTTTATTTACTAATCTGAAAGATAATGTGATGGCCATGTTCTTTTGAGTGTTTTTTCAATTCCTACTTATACACAAAAAACAACAAAATTAGATTATCTTCTCTTTTGTATTTCAACTGCTTTCATTCACATTATCAGCATGGGCAACCCGGACTAATGTAAATTTATTTCCATTGTGAAGGAGGACACCTATTGCACTGGCCTTTGACAGATCAATAAACAAACGCTGTTCCTCTGAGTTATAAACCTGTCTCGGTGTGTCTAGCACTGATGAAATATTATTACTGTACACTACATCACCTTTTCGAGAGAGTAGTAATTCAACAACTGCACATACTTTCTCGCATTATAGGGAACTATAACGTAATATTACAAATAAAGACCAGATTAACAGAAATTTGAATAATGAAATGGATGTTGCTTTAGTGCTTGTTTGATGTTGTACAATGCTGCTCATATTAGGTAATGCTGCCTGAAAATTGCACATTTTGGACAGAAAATTGTTCATATACTGGACAAAAACGCTAGATTCATAGTTTTATTGCATTAAATATATTTTTTTATTATAAACTTGTTTTAATTTATCTTTTTTACAAGTTTCATTTAAAAACATTTTTTATGACAACCCAGCAGTTGATTCTGGTGGTCTGTGAAACCAGAGTGTCGTTTAATATGTATCAATTTCGCACTTCATTGCTCTCTGAACTGAGCGTCTGTACCTCTCATGATGCCTTTTGTCTAATTAAAATTTGAGTTATTGCAAGTGAGGTATGCATTGTTATCACTTCACCTTAAGTAGCCTATCACATCCGAAGTATAAATAAGTTGATAAGTGGCTTAACGGGTGTTTTTAGCCTATATAAAACCGTTTTGCAAAGTTTTGATTTTTTTATTGCATGTTTTTGCACGTTTTAGTGTTTTTACTGCACGAAAATCCGCTTTTAATTCTAATTAAACTTAGGAATTTCAGGCACAAAAAAGTTATGATTTAGGGACCTACAAAATGTAACAAAATTATGAAATAAGGTGCTAGTAGCTATGAAAAGAGGCATTTCAGGCACTTAAAATAGGTTACAAAATGCTTAAAAAAGAATTTAAAAAACAATGGATATAAAAAAGTTATGTTTCTGGCATCCAAAACTGATCTTAAAAGAATTAAACCAGGTCCTTTTTATTTTTCAGGAAAGTCAAGTATTTTTATGTTATGAGTGCGACTACAAATATATTATTTTTTTCACTTTAATTTCTTTTCATTTCATTCATTCATTCTTTCACACTTTTAATTCTCAGCCTATAAACAGCGCAAATGCGCCAGGAATGGGTACAATTACCTATAAAGAGCGTGCTGATCTGATCCGAGCTTGAAACATCCTCTCTATATTGACTTGCAGAGCTCTTATGTTCGGTATGTTGGGTGTGAGATTTCGTATTTGTAGTCGAGTGCGTCAGGGAATCTTAATGTTTCTGGAATCCTCACGCTTCGGGGAATATTCACGTTTCTGGAAATTCGGAAAAGTATTTGCGTTTCGGTAAAACGAACTTATAAAAAAATGAGTAATTAAAGCATGATAATAAACCAAAATTACTTTTTTTTAGGAAGATTTAGGCAAAAAAATTAAAATAGGCATCAGCCGCCGTTTTATATTTTAGGCACTATTAGATGCTTTCAGGCGCGCCTGCGGCACAAATTTGCAATTATTGTGCCAGCCATGAACAATACTCTTTTCTTACTAATAATGCTACAACAATACATACTTTCTCGCATTATTTCTTAATTTGCAATTTTCGAAAATTCAGGCAGTTCAACGAGAATGAGACTTGTCCCATTATTTCAAGTGTCCTTTGCGCTCTCCAAGGACAAAGTTTCATCAAAAGATCTGGAGTAATTTTTCAGAAATATTGATGCCTGATTCTATTCGTGGGATAAATTCCGAGCGGTTTTTGATAAAATGTTTTTTGTAATTTGCATTACCTTCAAACAAATTTCGTGAAATCTACTCGTTTTATCAAAATTGTGCATGACCTCAATGATCTAATTTTTTAGAACAGACTTTAAGAAAAATCTTTTTAAAAAAATTGTACTTTTGCAACTTTAACTTTGTATGCGATTTTCGCAAATGCAGAGCTCTCGTTAATGGTACTAAAATTTTTATGCCGTCTTTTGATACATACTAGGAGAAAATTTCAAGGAATGATTAGGTGTTATTTTTGAGGGGGGAAAAAGGTTTAACACAATTTAAGTAGCATAGATTTCACGCAAAAATACGCGAAAGCAGCTCATATTTTCGAAAAATTGTGGATGACCGTATTTCAAGATGTCTGTAAAAAAAGATTTAATTTAGGAAAAAATATCTCTCCAATATTTATTTATTTAGTCAAAAACTGTATGTGATATATGGGGGCGAAAATCATCTGCGCACGCTTTCTTGAGTTTCAGAATCCCTTCCCAACAATTTAACTAGTAATCGTTGAAAGATGAAAAATAATAGTAATAATAATAATAATAATAATAATAATAATAATAATAATAAATTTAAAAAAGCGAGAGAACATTTCAAAAACTAGATATTTTCGTTGCCGAATTATAGAAAACTTTTTTTTAACGGTAAAGGAACGAACAGATTTGATTTTTCTGTATTGTTAACAAAATGGAAACTCACCCTAAGCTCTACTACCACTACAATCAAAAGGAAAGTTCAACAAATCGTGCGCATAGTGAAGCTACGTCCAGAAGCAAATCAAGGGGCCATCTCAGCATTTGCTCAATGGATCAGGGAAACTGGACAAAAACCCGATCGAGATGGGGGTCATTGACCCGGAAGCTGAAGTACATTACTTGTTACAGGCATATTGAGTCTTTTTTCTAATTATACAATGCAAATTAAACTAATTCATTATACCATATCTTGGTTTTGATATTGTAGTTGTAGGAAGACGCTGAAAAAATTCATCTTTTGCAATTTTCGAAAAAATCATGGACTGCACCATTCCTTAAGCGTTCTTTACGTTACCCGAGAACAAACTTAAATAAACAAAATTGGTGCCATTTTTTAGACATTTTTGAAAATTTAATTGAGACTTCATATCAAGTAGCTCCCCCCCATATCCATTTCAAACTAAGAGGAGGTCGAGTTCTTTTAAATCGATCCACGGATATCAATTTTGGAGAAAATCGGCTGAACGTTTTTATTCGCAAACGGACGGACAGTGGGGCACACATTTAGTCAAATGATTTTTTGGTGTCAAGGACAGACAAAACATGGATTCTGACAACACAACGTGCTCTTTACTATCGTAAATAGAAACAAGATTTATCCACTTTTTCTGTGCCACGACCCGGTTTGATTGATTGATTTTTTCGTGTTTCCGGGTGTTTCCTGCTTTGGTCATTAGTCCCGTATGTGTAGTGCATGTTTTTTCGCGGGAGATGGCGGTGATCTTCCCCCGCTGGATGGTGAGATCCGGCGCCGACCTACCGTCGGCTAGTGGGGTTTCCCCCTAACCAGGTCTCTCCCACCAGGAGGGCACCGCCCCGGCCGGGACAAGCTCTAATCTCCCGACCGGTCTCCCGGAATATGTGGTAGTGTAGTGCATATTAGTGTAAGTGCGTGTGTGTAAGGAAAGAGGATAGGACAAGGAAGAGGAAGGACAGATCGCGCGCGGTCCGTGGCCCGTTTAGTAGGATACTGCTCCGGCATTCGCCTGGTGTTGATCGGCGAAACCACGGAAAATACCGATCAGACCAGCCGGCCGCTAGAATTCTCCATCAGACAGCGAACTGGAATTCTCCATCAGACAGCGAACTAGAATTCTCCATCAGACAGCGAATGCATTCGACCTAGCTGAAAAGCTAGTGTCGAAAATCCTGCCGCCGTAAGGACTCGAACCTAGAACCTCCTGGTCAGAGGCACTGCAGTGACATCAGTTGAGTCATCACTGAGCTACCGCTCCCGGTCCAGGACCCGGCAATAAGATGTTTTCCGTCGAAAATTCGCCGTTTTCCTGCGCACGATTACAATACTTCCTCTTCTTTCGAAGTGAGGGCGAGGAAGGAAAAAGTCAACCGACTCGCAAAGAAACTCCACGGATAACGTTAGTGGTTGTGGAGCTATGCAACTTCGAGCTGTGTGCTATCGACGGTCAGATAGGCTAATCTTTCTTCCGGGGAACAATCTGATCAGTCGCTTCCGCTCTTTGCTTGTTGCTCGCAGGATGTAGGAAATGTAGGCTAGAAGCCGCCTCGCGGTTGCACTATACTCCGTTTTAAACTTAATAGCACTTCCAAGGGCCGACCTGGATGGCCGAGGTGGCTAAGAGCGAGTACCGACTCAGCGCTTCGGTCCGAAGGGTCGCGGGTTCGAGTCCCGCCTTGGGCATGGTTGTCTGTCCCTTGACTTTGTATGTGTTGTCGCGGAGGGCCTCGCGTTCTGCTGACCCCAGATCAGAGGAGCCCGCAAGAGTGTTTGTCTAGTGTATGGTCGAATATGCGTCACTTCGGGACGTAAAAGGCAACCGGCTGTCGGCTGGATAAAAGCTCTAGGGAAAAAAAAGCACTTCCAAGGACGGAGAGAGGTATATTGCCATTCAATCGGAACCTTCGTTACGACATCCCCTGATTGGATGGCCCCACCTCTCCTCCTAGCTCGTGACCTCGAATGTTTACATTAGAGTTTTTTTTTTTAATCTAGGGCTTTTATCCAGCCAACAGCCGGTTACCCTTTACGCCCCGATGGGACGCATATTCGACCATACACTAGACAAACACTTGCGGGCTCCTTTGATCTGGGGTCAGCAGAACGCGAGGCCCTCCGCGACAACACACACACAAAGTCAAGGGACAAACAGCCATGCCCAAGGCGGGACTCGAACCTGCAACCCTTCGGACCGAAGCGCTGAGTCGGTACTCGCTCTTAGCCACCTCGGCCATCCAGGTCGGCACATTAGAGTTACAATAGTGAAAAAAAGCCTTTGCCCTTTTTAGCATGACCCGTGGCCGCTACACGCAGTGTTGCTAGATTGTTGGATTTTCCCCTAGCTTTGTGGTTTTTTTTAGATTAGTGGGCTGTTGGGGAGGGTTGAATTATTTAGGGGGAGGTTTAGAGGATTTCTATTTATGTAATACTAATATTTGCACTTAAAAAGTGTTCTTACAAACCATAATGAAACGATCGCAAGCTAGCAAGTCCATTCACAATCGTAGCTAAAGCGAATCTTCAAATGTAAAATTACGTTTAATATTATTTAATCTTTTAAATCGTTTTTTAAATTGTCTCATTTAAGTTAAATGTTAATTGGTTTAATATTTTTTAATGTGCGTATTAATGAATAACACATTTTAATATATTGGACAAATAAAGTTATTTATATAAGTTACTAGAAAGAAGTAAGTCTATACGTTTTGCAACCTTTACAATTTGCTGTGTGATTATTACCACAATTAACGCATTGAGGAGTTGTTTTAGGGAGAGAACAATTTGTGTAGCGATGATCTTGTGAACAGTGAACACAATGTGGTGCCAAATGACAATTTCCTTGTGTATGGCCAAATCACTGACATCTTTTATATTGAATAGGTATGTTATGAGACCTTTTTGTTTGAATTTTAACAATACTATGAAAAAGTTTTTCTAATCTGAATATTTTTTAAGTTTCTTGATTTTTTTACAAGATCTATTGAACATATTACAATAGGATCTCGTTTTTTTTATTAAACAGGCGCTAAACTTTTAGAACTGGAATTTGTAGTCGTAATTCCATAAATATATTTTTATTAGTATAACGTATAGAAATGTCTTTAATTACAACAGAGGTAATTTGAATCGTTGGGCCACGATAAGAATAAAATTGGATACTATTAGATTCTCAAAAAGTCCTGTAGTTACGAAAGTTCTCTATTGTACGAAATGTAATTTTTACTGCATTCTTGATTATTTTTGTAGAAAAGTCGCTTTTAACAATTTGTTGTAAATCAGTAATGAAATTTGAAAGTTAAAGACGTTTGATACAATGATGGATGGGATTTTGATTTGTGGAGGTTGTTCTTATGTTTGTTCTACTTCCGAGAGTATTGCATATTTATTAGCTAATGGAATGTCAGAAGTTGATGGAAGATTATTTGTTTTAGCCACTGTTTGTTTTACCTGAAGATTGTCTGTAATTAGTCCTTTCTGTCTTTCGAGAATCACGTTTCTGAGAGCTGTCTGACGTAATGGTAAAAGTATTATTCATTTTTGTATTTGAAGCTGTTGAAACATTTGGATCAAAATTGTAATTATATTGTTGAGATGGAGGAAGAGGACATCACAAAAGGAAGCATCAACGCCATTTACAGTTTAGCCAACTGCACACGGACGAATGCGGGAAGTGAGTCTAATGGGCTCAAGGGCACGACGACCACAGAACCTTCAGTTATGTTGCCAGCACTAGCTGTCACTTTGGCTCGTCCTTAGGAAAGTCGCTCTATACTGTAAGGCCAGCAGTAGCTGATGCTAGGGTTGCCAACAACAGTGTTACCAGAAACTTTTTTCCCAACGGAGGACATTTTACGAAAAAAAAGGAAGATATTTTACATTCTACAAAACGAGGAATCAATGAAAGGGACATTTTACGTACCTTACGATGTATAGACAATGTACTCAACAATTTCTAATCATTAATGGTCTTTAAAATTCATATTAGACATTGTGACATTAAAAATGAAAGCTCCCAATTGGATAACGTCGCTCCCGAACTCACCTTCGTTATCCACCAAACAATAAGTATAAATTAGTTTTATATCACAATAAGCCTAATGATCTATTTTCATTGGCCATTTATTTAAATACAAATGTAGATATTCTAGAAGTGATGTCCCTTTAATGAATTAAATTGCTTTAAAATTATGCCAGTATTCAACCGGACAAAAAGGAGGACAATTCATGTTAATTTAAAAAAAGGAGGGATGGCAGGAAGACAATATTAAACAAGGAGAGCACGTCCTCCAAAAGGAGGACAGAGGGCAACCCTGCCAACAATGGTCATGTAAAAGGGAGAACTCTCGATAAGCGAAAGGAAAAAACACGCTTGAACATTTCTTTTTATTAATATTTAATTTAGACTAGTATCAGCCCTATTTCTTTCTTCTCTCCATTTGCGAATCAAGTGAAAAGATTCGTTCACAAAATGCAGGTGAAGTTGGTCTGAGCGTCACTTTTTTTACGTACATGCGAACTAGGATTCCCTTTAATTTAATGTGCATTATCCCCATCAACATTACGCTACATCGCCAAAAATCATTGCTAGATGTCGCCATTGTTGCTACATCTATCGGATCCATCAAATATTTAATATCTTGTATTGAAATAAATGAACAAATTTTCGTCTATATAAATGTACTAATTTATAATGAGAAGGAAACGAAATCAAATTCTTATATAATAACTGGCAATACACATAATTATGTATAATGACCTTGGCTTATCTTACGCACTGCTACTGACCTCTAGCGAATCTTTTAGGTGCCAGTTCTGCACCGCTACTGCCCTCTCGTGGAATGTAGTCGGAACTACGTGGTCGAAGCGAGAGGCGAAAAATAATGATCATGTTGCATCTATCAACATCTTATTTAAATCAGTTATTTTGCGCTTTTGCATTGTCTTAATTTTTACCAAAATTGCTAGGACACCGCTGGTACCGATGTCGGTTGCATGTCGTTGAATCCACATTATTAGTTTGTATTGAGCCTTTCTTTATACCACAAATCTGTGTTGAAATGTCGGTTAAACCGTTTTTCCAATAACATTGAGGCCAGAATTTCAAAGGATTAAACTGAAAAAATTGGTTTTATTTTTTTTTTTCACTACAGTCCACATTGTTTAAAAATCTGAAAAAGATATGTCATAGAATGTTATAAGACCCATTTTAGAGGGGAAATTAGTTCTCTAACCTTATCACGTCAAAAATGAATTTCAATTTTTTTGTATGAATTTGGCGTCAAAATTCTTTGACAAAAATACCTTTAAATTGAACTGTTATTTGGCAAATAGAACCCAGCGATTTTTTTCTATCTGATACACGCCATAGATGCTGAGAAACAATAAAACGTACAAAACACGTTTTTCGAATCTCTGCAGCAGATTGCCCGGCTGATTTTTTGTGACGTCATTTTGTATTCTCTTTCACATGAGCGTCGCGATAATCGATTTGGTTTGGGAACACTTTTCACCGCCTTATTCGGCCTTTAGCATCTGGATTTATCCACTTATTCATTACCAGGGCCCTGAAATGGGTTTTGTGCCTAAAATTCGTCGTTTTTTCGTGCAGCATTACATGGCTTTCTTTCTACTGCGTAAGCGGTAGCGAGAAAGAAATATGAGTAGCCAAAAAAGTCAAGGCGCCAAAAGAAAATTTCCGTCGCCAAAAACCCGAAAAAGGAAGCCAATTTGGCGACAAATAGCCAATACTGGCAACACTACTGCGAACTTATTTCGATGTACGCATAAAGAAGAATCAACTCTGGTGGAGTGGGTATGTTAAGGTGACTATTCCACTCATGAAATTTCAGCAAATAGCGTGCAAGAACTGGAACCCTACCAACCAATTAGAGACGACTTCACCATGCATATTTATCAGTTATTGATTATCACCTCCTAGGAGGTGACAAATTTTGCGCCTTGTTTTGTCCAGAGATATATTCTTTGGTTTTGTCTACAGATAGAGGTTATGTAATCGTCACTCAAGACATATCTCCAAATGAATGAGGAACACCATTCTTCAATTATTAATAAATTAAGACGTATAGCTAATAATAATAGTAACGCTTCAAATTCAACATCTTCCTTAAAAATTAGCGAACAAAACACGTTTCCTTCGAATTTAAACTTTAAAGATTGTGTATTTAATAACTGTTTTTTCAAGTGATTTCGCTCTTAATTTGTCTTATGTTTATTTTGTTGTTTACAATTGCCCTTACGTATGTATCTATTTCTGTTCGATGTAAAAATATTTGAATAAAAGAATGTAAATTATTAATAGTACATTATATTTATGAAATTTCATTCGTGAAATAGTCTTAGTAAATTTCACTTGTGGTTTGGAAATTGTATATAAATCCCCTCTCGATTCGCGAGTTGGAGATTTATCGACAATTTCCAAAGCACTCGTGGAATACGAAAATACTTTGACAATATTTTGAAAACATAAAAACGGGACATTTTAGTTTTTGACTCGATGAGGAAGGGGCAAAACACTATTTTGTCACAAATATTTAGGTGGGGAAATTAAGATTAAATAAATGAATAAATACGTTTTACTTTCGTGATAAGCATTCAATTCACGCGAAACAAATAATCATTTACAAAGGAACCTTAAAATTTTAAAAGGATTCGTGGTTTAACTATTACATAACTTTCTCTTCTTACGAAGAACGTAAGATTAAATTATTAAAAATCTTTGTAGATAAAGTTAACTTTTTTGATCCATAGATGGGTGATAATGTCGTATACCGTATGAAATACCGTAGAACCCCTATTTAATGTCACCTCAGGGGAAGGAGGGCGAAATTGAAGGGCTCAGTAGTTTGGTACCGTTCTGTGGAAATGTGAGTTCTACCTGATCTTTCCTTAGATAACTCAGTACGTTTTTTGACCTTTAAAACACAATACACTCGCATGTAAGTCCGTACTATTATTAAATAACATATTACTCTAAAAGAATACTATTTGAAGTATTATATAATGCTAATAACTCAAATTCACAAAAATGTAGGGTAGCCTGTGGTTCTACTGAGCCCTTCAATTCTTACATTAAATGGGCATTTGCACTAAATGAGGGTTGACACAAAATGGGGGTTTGGGGTATTCCTTGACAGAACAATTTAAAGTTAACCAGTGTAAACGCTGCAAGATAGCTTTCGAAGAACTGTTTGGAGAGCAATAGGATGATGGATGGGTTGCTCGCAAAGCGTGGCTACCGACTTCCTAGCTTGCCACTAGGGAAAGCGCTGAAAAACAATTATGCGAGAACTATAGTTTATCTGAGCGTAATAAATATTAATGATGGAAGGAACTTGTCAATTTTACCTTGTTGTCAATGTTTCCTTAGACGAACAGAAGATTGTTTTCATGCTACATACCACTTCAGCTTGATATCGCCACTTACGCGCACTAGACTCCCACTGCTACCACTAGTCAAAAATAATTTCTTCCATGCCACCCAGATGTGAATTACCACACCTATTTACTGACGAGGCGATCTTTTGTGTATACACACGGCTGCAAGATTCTTCAACAATAACCTCCAAGAATACGATCATTGTATTTCTTCGAAATCTCGACAATGAGAATGCTTATGCGCGTCAAAACCTCTCAGCTGATGTCGCAATACCAACCCTACATAATGAAATTAGTCGGTAGCATATATACGTGCATCTTAACGGTGTTTTACTTGCGCGAGGCGAGTCGAGTAACCGCGAAACTGTTTTCGGCCACTACCCTTTTAAATAACGCTTTTCTATCGCGCTTTCATTTAGAGGACTTTTAACTTTGAAATGTTGAGACTTCACAGTGTCTCCGGTACCTGGCGCTGCCTAACGGGCTTCTACGAAAACAATTCAACTCCATGTCCAACTCCAATTCAACTGTTTTTGTTCTTCCAAAGAGTTTCCCGCGAAAGATGTTTTTGTCTTTCCCTCTGGAAGCAAGCACGCCGTTTTTGGAGAGGAAGTCCGACGCGGGACGTTTAAAAATGCATGCTCTTTGCTGTTAAATAGCGGCAAGGAATTGTTGTATTGATAGGTTTCAAATTACGGCGCCAAATTTGGATCAATTTTGGCCGCCGATGTGCGAACAACCAGGAATTAACGATTTTATTTTGAAAAAGGGCTTGATTTTTATCATAGGCGTTGTCCATAAATTACTTATAACTAAAGGGGGTGGGGGGTTGAGGCAGCGTTACATGGGGGTACAGGGGTCATTGTTTAGTACTACGTAATGCTGATATTTATTTTTAATATTTTTCAACATTTACTTAAATAATTCCGTTTATTCAGTCTTGTACTAAAACATTAAAATATTACCAAATTAAATGAAAAATTTTATTTATTTATTTAATCAAAAACAGTCAAAAACTGTATGTGGCATATGGGGGAGAAAATCATCTGCGCACGCTTTCTTGAGTTTCAGAATCCATTCCCAACAATTTAACTATTAATAGTTGTAAGATGAAATAATAATAATAATAATAATAATAATAATAATAATAATAATAATAATAATAATAATACATTTAAAAAAGCGAGAGATTAACATTTCAAAAACTAGATATTTTCGTTGCCGAATTATAGAGAAGTTATTTGTAACGTACAAACAGATTTGATTTTTCTCTATTGCTAACAAATAGAAACTCACCCTAAGCTCTACTACCACTACAAGCAAACGGAAAGTTCAACAAAACGTGCGCATAGTGAAGCTACATTTACGTCCAGAAGCAAATCAAGGGGCCATCTCAGCGTTTGCTCAATGGATCAGGGAAACTGGACAAAAACCCGATCGAGATGGGGGTCATTTACCCGGAAGCTGAAGTACATTACTTGTTACAGGCATTTAATTTTTTTAAATTATACAATGCAAAATTGTATAAAACAATTTTCAATTAAGACAATGGTATGCTTTTCTTTCCTGCTACATTTGTAACGTGGTAACTGTGTTTTAGCGAAAACATCTACATTCTTTCAAATGTTTTCAGTTCCCATCGTCGTTTCACTGAAAGGAATTTTTTTAATTGTCATATTCTGTAGACATATTTCGTTTCGGGTTAAAAAAAATGTTAGCATTTTCAAAGGTATTTAGTGTTCACTGCCCAGCAGTGACTAGGCTACTTATCTCCCCTGGGCGTTACATTTTCTTTGGGCCATAATTCTTACTCTTTGCAATCAGTACAATAGTTTTGCTCTATGATGTAGCGATTAAGTATTTATCATTCAATTATACTTTAAAAAGTATCAAGAAATTGGAATGGATTTTAAATATTTGACAGTTATTGGGAATAATAGAAAAATAATGCAAATGTAATGAATCATTAATGGCACGTGAAAGTGAAACTTTGTCGTTTTCTTTATAGGCTGAACTTGATCTCGCCAACGCGTTACGTTGTGTGACATCTTCCCTTCGCCCGTTCACCGAAGAGGAGCAGGAGAACTATCTTTCTCGACACTGGTCGTCTGTCGACCCATGCAACCGCGCCCCTGCGGCGTTCGAGGGCCTCGCCACCGAGATGGTGGCAGCCCTGCACGGCGCAGCGGGGCCCGGCCAACGCAGCCTGCTGGAGGTCCCGCTGCACGCCCAGATGGCGGCGGAGGGGTATGCAACGCAGGCGGCACAGGCCCTTGACACACGGGTCAGCATGCTACCGCAGACCGGCATCAGTCTCTACCAGCTCTACCGTCGCTTTGTGGAGAAGAAAAGAGACTTGTACAAGACACGCTTTGGACTGCAAGATGCAAACTTTGCAAATATTCCATTCGCTGACAACTTCGAGGAGGTCCACCAAAATTGCGCTATGCTCGTACTGGTGAGTAACGATACCGAAATTGCTTCAGACTATTGATGTTCCTGAAAACGTGGACAGAGCATTATTTTCCAGTACATACGCCTCAGTTCTAATACTGCAGTAACTGAATTTTGTATCCAGTGTTTTGTGAAAATCCTGCAATGCATTATGAATATCCTGCACACATCCAAATCCAATATTTGTTTCTAAACGAAATAGCCTTTAGTGCTCCAAATTGATGCTGTAAAAGGCATATAGGCAAAGCAAAAATAGGTAGAGTTCGGACAATGAGGCATGTCAGCTGCTGCAAGTGCTCTTAAGTATAAAGAATTTACAATTCTAACAGTGGGAATCTCCAAAAAGTTTTTCTCCAATCGGCTAAGAATGTATAATAAGCTACAGATAAAATTGCACTTGCTAAATAGTTATTATTATATAAATTATAAAATGTATATTTATAGTTGAAATATATTATTTTTACACCATCAAGTATAACATCTTGTGCATACCTTAAAGTATATTTCGGTTACAAGGAGCAAATACAACAACAGCTCTGCTGTTTGAATTGAAAATCAATTCTTTCTCTTTTGCCCACGAATATAACTTACTGAACTGCTCATTTTTTATTGATCTCCACTTTTTTAATAGATGTTTTGTTGTAAACAGGTAAGCGTCTCTCTAGTTCCTTGATTCGTAACATATTCCACTCAAAATTAACATTTAGAAAGATCTGAACACGATTTACCTAACATAATTGGAGCCAAATGTATTCACGAATTTGCACGTGTGTCCCGTAGTCACCCGATGTATTAAGATTTGCAAATTTGGTATTCAGAACGGTATAAGCAGAAGCATTGCTCCACGTATTTGAACAGAAACTCAAACATTAAACTAATTCGTTCGTACGTTCATGTGAAGATCTACAAAAGCATAATATATGTTATCAGTTAAATAATATCAAGTTATTTGAATCTCTTCGTTATTAAACACTACAGAAGATGCAGATAGCAGATAGAATATTGATAAAATACAAACGTGGTACAGGATTGGTACGATTTTTGGGATTCCCTCTAGTATCTCTCTTTTTCTTTCTCTTTCCCTCTCTTTCTCTTTGTCTCTCTATCTTTTTCTCTCTCTCCTTTCCTCTCTTTCTCCCCATCTCTCTATCTCTTCTCTCTCCGCAACATTTACAGCAAATCGTGTGTAAATGATAACAAACTATACTTTTCTTCGCAGATCTCCGACTGGACGTACAGCAAAGTGAATTCGTCACCTTTCAGAGAGTACCTAAACAACAACAGAAATAATCTGATTAAAGAAAAAACTGGAATAATGTGGTTGGGAGGAGATGACGTGCCCCATTTCCTGCATTACTCCTTCATCGAATACTTCGCGGCGAGTTGGCTGTTGGAAAACCACGGCAAAGCGTCCGACACTGCAAAGGAGATGTGGCTTCGCCTCCTGAACACTGAAATGGGCATCGGAGTAAAGCACATCCTGGAGCACATGCTGGCGGACGGCCTTCCGCTGCACCGGGCCGTGCTGGAGGGCAGCGAGGGCGCGCTGGAGGCGGCGCTGGAGGCTGGAGGCGACCCCGACGAGAGCGACCGCTTCGGCCGCACAGCGCTGGTGCAGGCGGCGTCGCTGGGCCGCGCCGACGCCGTGGGCGCGCTGCTCGCCAAGGGCTGCGACCCCGGGCGCAGGGACGCGCTGCTGGGCTGGACGGCGCTGCGCTACGCCAGTGCCTGCGGCCACCTCGAGGCGGCGGAGCGACTGCTGCAAGGGGGCGCCGACCCCGATCACTTCGTCACTCACAACGTGCAAGACACTGTGCTAAAAGCAGCAGAGCTAGGTTGCTCACAAGTAGGTATATCGTTTTTTTCTGAAAGATAAGCCTTCTTATTTTCAATAATCGGCGAAAAGAAAGGACTGGGTAATACGTGAATAACCTACAAGGAGCTAAATATTTTTTCAAAAATTTGCATTTATTTTTCAAACAACGTTACAAATGGAAAGACGTTTGTTATTCTGGCACCTCGTTACCCAATTTCTAAAGGCCTTCTGTTAATCTCTGCTATTTTTAAACAACATTTTTGCAAAGAATAACATTCAAAGTGTATTCCGAAGTTTTCCCTAATGTTTATCCATAATACTGAGGGGAGGGAGCTTGTATAGTACGGGGAGGGGGCATATATTCGAGAAAATACGATAATAAGTTTTACACCCTGAAATAAAATTGGATTGGAGCCGGGTGTGGAACGGAGCACAGTGAAGAGTGACTGGGTAGAATGGGGAAGGGTGAAGATAGACTGGGTGAAGCTTGGAAGGTGGAACGTAGCAGACAGAGGGGAGAGAAATTCAATGTGGATATGTGGAACGGAGCAGGGTGAAGAGCGTCTGAGTAGAATGAAGCTGGGCAGATGGAACGTAGCAGAGTGAGGAAAGAGAAATTCGAAGTGATTGTGTCGAACAGAGAGGGGTGAAGGGCGTCTGGATACAATGGGGAAGGGGTGAAGAGAGAATGGGTGAATCTTGGTAGGTGGTACGTACCAGAGTGAGGTGAGAGAAATTCGAAGAAATTGTGTAGAACAGAGATAGGCGAAGAGCGTCTGGATAGAATGGGGAAGGGTGAAGAGAGACTGGGTGAATCTTGGTAGGTGGTACGTACCAGAGTGAGGGGAGAGAAATGCGAAGAAATTGTGTAGAACAGAGATGGGTGAAGAGCGTCTGGATAGAATGGGGAAGGGTGATGAGAGAGACTGGGTGAAGCTTGGTAGGTGGTACGTACCAGAGTGAGGGGAGAGAAATTCGAAGAGATTGTGTAGAACAGAGATGGGTGAAGAGCGTCTGGATAGAATGGGGAAGGGTGATGAGAGAACTGAGTGAATCTTGGTAGGTGGTACGTACCAGAGTGAGGGGAGAGAAATTCGAAGAGATTGTGTAGAACAGAGATGGGTGAAGAGCGTCTGGATAGAATGGGGAAGGGTGATGAGAGACTGGGTGAAGCTTGGTAGGTGGTACGTACCAGAGTGAGGGGAGAGAAATTCGAAGAGATTGTGTAGAACAGAGATGGGGGAAGAGCGTCTGGATAGAATGGGGAAGGGTGAAGAGAGACTGGGTGAAGCTTGGTAGGTGGTACGTACCAGAGTGAGGGGAGAGAAATTCGAAGAGATTGTGTAGAACAGAGATAGGTGAAGAGCGTCTGGATAGAATGGGGAAGGGTGATGAGAGACTGGGTGAAGCTTGGTAGGTGGTACGTACCAGAGTGAGGGGAGAGAAATTCGAAGAGATTGTGTAGAACAGAGATGGGTGAAGAGCGTCTGGATAGAATGGGGAAGGGTGAAGAGAGACTGGGTGAAGCTTGGTAAGTGGTACGTACCAGAGTGAGGGGAGAGATATTCGAAGAGATTGTGTAGAACAGAGATGGGTGAAGAGCGTCTGGATAGAATGGGGAAGGGTGATGAGAGAATGGGTGAATCTTGGTAGGTGGTACGTACCAGAGTGAGGGGAGAGAAATTCGAAGAAATTGTGTAGAACAGAGATGGGCGAAGAGCGTCTGGATAGAATGGGGAAGGGTGATGAGAGACTGGGTGAAGCTTGGTAGGTGGTACGTACCAGAGTGAGGGGAGAGAAATTCGAAGAGATTGTGTAGAACAGAGATAGGTGAAGAGCGTCTGGATAGAATGGGGAAGGGTGAAGAGAATGGGTGAATCTTGATAGGTGGTACGTACCAGAGTGAGGGGAGAGAAATTCGAAGAAATTGTGTAGAACAGAGATGGGTAAAGAGCGTCTGGATAGAATGGGGAAGGGTGATGAGAGAATGAGTGAATCTTGTTAGGTGGTACGTACCAGAGTGAGGGGAGAGAAATGCGAAGAAATTGTGTAGAACAGAGATGGGTGAAGAGCGTCTGGATAGAATGGGGAAGGGTGAAGAGAGACTGGGTGAAGCTTGGTAAGTGGTACGTACTAGAGTGAGGGGAGAGAAATTCGAAGAGATTGTGTAGAACAGAGATGGGTGAAGAGCGCTGGATAGAATGGGGAAGGGTGATGAGAGACTGGGTGAAGCTTGGTAGGTGGTACGTACCAGAGTGAGGGGAGAGAAATTTGAAGAGATTGTGTAGAACAGAGATGGGTGAAGAGCGTCTGGATAGAATGGGGAAGGGTGAA
Source organism: Teleogryllus occipitalis (assembly GCA_011170035.1). NCBI lineage: Eukaryota > Metazoa > Arthropoda > Insecta > Orthoptera > Gryllidae > Teleogryllus > Teleogryllus occipitalis. Next base: position 12,608 of record BLKR01014775.1, on the reverse strand, counting down.
GAGAGACTGGGTGAAGCTTGGTAGGTGGTACGTACCAGAGTGAGGGGAGAGAAATTCGAAGAGATTGTGTAGAACAGAGATGGGGGAAGAGCGTCTGGATAGAATGGGGAAGGGTGAAGAGAGACTGGGTGAAGCTTGGTAGGTGGTACGTACCAGAGTGAGGGGAGAGAAATTCGAAGAGATTGTGTAGAACAGAGATGGGTGAAGAGCGTCTGGATAGAATGGGGAAGGGTGATGAGAGACTGGGTGAAGCTTGGTAGGTGGTACGTACCAGAGTGAGGGGAGAGAAATTCGAAGAGATTGTGTAGAACAGAGATGGGTGAAGAGCGTCTGGATAGAATGGGGAAGGGTGATGAGAGACTGGGTGAACTTGGTAGGTGGTACGTACCAGATGAGGGGAGAGAAATTCGAAGAGATTGTGTAGAACAGAGATGGGTGAAGAGCGTCTGGATAGAATGGGGAAGGGTGAAGAGAGATGGGTGAAGCTTGGTAGGTGGTACGTACCAGAGTGAGGGGAGAGAAATTCGAAGAGATTGTGTAGAACAGAGATGGGTGAAGAGCGTCTGGATAGAATGGGGAAGGGTGAAGAGAGACTGGGTGAAGCTTGGTAGGTGGTACGTACCAGAGTGAGGGGAGAGAAATTCGAAGAGATTGTGTAGAACAGAGATGGGGAAGAGCGTCTGGATAGAATGGGGAAGGGTGATGAGAGACTGGGTGAAGCTTGGTAGGTGGTACGTACCAGAGTGAGGGGAGAGAAATTCGAAGAGATTGTGTAGAACAGAGATGGGTGAAGAGCGTCTGGATAGAATGGGGAAGGGTGAAGAGAATGGGTGAATCTTGTAGGTGGTACGTACCAGAGTGAGGGGAGAGAAATTCGAAGATTGTGTAGAACAGAGATGGGTGAAGAGCGTCTGGATAGAATGGGGAAGGGTGATGAGAGAATGAGTGAATCTTGGTAGGTGGTACGTACCAGAGTGAGGGGAGAGAAATGCGAAGAAATTGTGTAGAACAGAGATGGGTGAAGAGCGTCTGGATAGAATGGGGAAGGGTGAAGAGAGACTGGGTGAAGCTTGGTAGGTGGTACGTACCAGAGTGAGGGGAGAGAAATTCGAAGAGATTGTGTAGAACAGAGATGGGTGAAGAGCGCTGGATAGAATGGGGAAGGGTGAAGAGAGACTGGGTGAAGCTTGGTAGGTGGTACGTACCAGAGTGAGGGGAGAGAAATTCGAAGAGATTGTGTAGAACAGAGATGGGTGAAGAGCGTCTGGATAGAATGGGGAAGGGTGATGAGAGAATGAGTGAATCTTGGTAGGTGGTACGTACCAGAGTGAGGGGAGAGAAATTCGAAGAAATTGTGTAGAACAGAGATGGGCGAAGAGCGTCTGGATAGAATGGGGAAGGGTGATGAGAGACTGGGTGAAGCTTGGTAGGTGGTACGTACCAGAGTGAGGGGAGAGAAATTCGAAGAAATTGTGTAGAACAGAGATGGGCGAAGAGCGTCTGGATAGAATGGGGAAGGGTGATGAGAGACTGGGTGAAGCTTGGTAGGTGGTACGTACCAGAGTGAGGGGAGAGAAATGCGAAGTGATTGTGTAGAACAGAGATGGGTGAAGAGCGTCTGGATAGAATGGGGAAGGGGTAAAGAGAGACTGGGTGAAGCTTGGTAGGTGGTACGTACCAGAGTGAGGGGAGAGAAATGCGAAGTGATTGTGTAGAACAGAGATGGGTGAAGAGAGACTGGGTGAAGCTTGGTAGGTGGTACGTACCAGATTGAGGGGAGAGAAATTCGAAGTGATTGTGAAGAACAGGGCGTCTGGGCGTAAGAGCGTCTGGGTAGAATGGTGGAGAGTGAAGAGAGACTGTGTGAATCTCGGTAGGTGGTATGTAGCCTTATGGGACGACGCAGTGGAAAGGAGCAGGATGAAGAGCGAGGAGGTGGAGATGGGTGTGTGGAACAAGCCAGCGTGAGATATAGAACGCTTTTCCTAAGAATGAGCCAAAGTGACAGTTCGCGAAAACAAGTGAACATCACATGTATTTCAGAGAAGTATCCCTCCGCCGTGACAGCCGTTCAGTCCCTTCGTAAATGTTTGGTTATGGTTCCTGAGAAGACATCACTATCCAGAAGTCTAAGACTTTCGCTGAGGTATATGCACGTACGCGAGTCCGGGAAATAATTAAATTTAATTACATGTGTGGAAAATCTCTTAACATGTTCTCACAACCAGTAAAAGAAAATTGCCACGAACGAAAATAGAAAGCTCTCACAACTCGCCACAGAACAGCACGAAGGCCGGAACCACGTGCATCGTTAGGCATCTCGCATTCAAGTCTCGGTTTTAAAATAATCATAATATTTATCACACATAAAGTAAATTCAATGTAATTTATAAAGGAAAAAAGAATTTTTAAAGAAGAGCACATAACTCAGCACTTTCTAATTTCAATTATTTCTCGCGGCGCACTATATTTTTGTCGAACGACGACGTCACGAAAGGAAGTATCGAAGCCATGTACAAGTTAGCCAACTGCAAACGAACGAATGCGGGAAGGGAGTCTAATGGGCTCAAGGGCACAACGACCATCGAACCTTCAGTTTTGTTGCCAGCACTAGCTGTTACTTTGGCTCATCCTTAGGGAAATCGCTCTTTAGCAGCTAGGTGGGGAAAGTTGAAGTCATGTGGGTGGAACGGACAGGGCGAAGGGAGACAGGTTGGGGATGAGTGGAGTGGGGTGGATGCGCGGGACGGAGAAAGTGCCCAGAAAGGCATGCTATAACGGGAGATGGCGGGGAAGACTAGGGTAAAGAGGGGACACTACTCACACAACTCATTCTTTTTCTTAATTTAAGATTGTAATTAAAAATGGCAAGGCAACGTGCAGTAATACAATGGTAATAACAGTAATAATAATAGTAATAATAATAGTAATAATAATAATAATAATAATAATAATAATAATAATAATATTCCTAGTTATCATAGTGTTAGAATTACATTGCTTAAGAACGTTGTTACGAAGATAACCGTCCTTTGATCAAGATCTTCAAAAACCATACTTCGACATAATTATACTGTCTTGTACCTAGTGGATAAAGTATGTTAAATAATTTGAAATATTAAATAAGCGAGTTCGATAATTAAAGTAACTTAGATTAAATTTTCATTTGAGAAAATTCTGCAGTTGAGAAAAGCCATTTAAAATTTAACCATTTGCTGTAATTTGCAGCACGTATTCAATACTTTACGCACGTTTTTTACGATATGATCTATTTCACACTCAGTATTATTACATTGTTAATATTGTCAATAAATTGTAAATTTAACACTTGTTATTCAGTGTAAAACTTAAAAAAATCGTATATTGTTACTATTTAATACATTATTTTTGCAGATAATGGACATGATTTTGAAAAAAGAAAAAGGAAGATACATAGAAACTTCATCTCCAGAAAACAATGCACAAACTCCAATAATTATAGCAACAAAATATGGACGTACAAAAACAGTACAGGTTTTAATAGACCACGGTTCAAATGTTGCGAAAAAAGACATTTTTAACAATCAACCAATTCACTTTGCCGTCAGTGGTGGGTATTTTGAGATAACAAAGCTGCTTCTTGAAAATAAAGCAAATCCAAATTCTGCAGGTGATATTTATACACCGCTAATGTGTGCAGCGGTGTCGGGTGATCTCCATTCTGCAGAACTCCTTTTAAAATATGATGCTGATGTTGACAAAGTCAATAAGTGCGATGAGACAGCACTTTTCTATGCTATTTATCATAAGAATTATCAAATTGTAAAACTTCTTCTCGAGAGCAAGGCAAATCCGAATGTTGGAACCAAAGAGAACTTCACTCTTCTAATGGGAGCAGCAGAATCTAATGATGTCCAATCCGCGAAATTGCTCTTGGAACACGGAGCCAACGTGAACCAAAGGGACCAGAGGAGTAGGACTGCACTACATTACGCTGTTAACAATAAAAATCATGAGATTACGAAACTCCTTCTCGAGAACGAAGCCGATCCGAATGCTGTTAACGAAGAAAATATCACTCCGCTGATGAGGGCAGCAGCGTTAGGTGACGAGCAATCTGCGAAGTACCTCTTACAAGGCGGAGCCGACATGAACCTAAGGAATAAATTCAGATGGGCTGTGCTCCATTACGCTACTCAGAATCGTCATCACGAGATTACGAAGCTTCTTCTCGAGAGCGAAGCTGATCCGAATGTCAAAGACACGCGGGGCATTACTCCTTTAATGAGGGCAGCTGCGTCAGGCGATGTTCAATCCACGGAACACCTCTTGAAACATGGAGCCAATGTAAACCAAATGGATTTTAACCACAGGCGTGCGCTCCATTATGCTGTTGAAAATAGTCATCACCAGATTACGAAGTTGCTCCTCGAAAACAAAGCCGAACCGAATGTTAAATGCATGGGCACCTTCTCTCCCTTAATGTTGGCAGCAAAGTCAAATGATGTGAAATCCACGGAGCTCCTTTTACAGCATGGAGCAGCTGTGAACCAAAGGACGCGGGAGAAATACACAGCTCTAACTTTCGCTATTGGTAACAATCATATTACAAAGCTGCTCATCGACAACAATGCTGATCTGAATGAAGGAGACGAATACAATATTACCCCCCTAATGCATGCAGTAGTGAAAGGTAATACACAATTCGTTGAGCTCCTTTTAGAGCTTGGAGCCGAGGTGGACCTAGCGAACTATCAGAACAGCACTGCGCTTCATTACGCCACTGAGCGAGGTGATCTACAGATGACCGAACTTCTTCTCAAAAGCAAAGCTGATCCTAACGCAAGAGGCAAATTTGATGTTACTCCGCTTATGAGGGCAGCAGAATCAAATGATGCACAATCCACGAAGATCCTCTTGAAAAATGGAGCCGACGTCAACCAAAGGGACTACTTCAAACGCACCGCGCTTCATTTCGCCACTCAGAAGTGCCATCACCAGATCACGGAGATCCTTCTCGAAAGCAAGGCAGAACCTAACGCTAGAACCAAAGAGGACTTTACTCCGCTAATGGGGGCAGCAGAGTCAGGTGATGTGCAGTCCGTGAAGCTCCTCTTAGATCACGGAGCCGACGTCAACCAAATGGACAAAAGCAACTGCACTGCGCTCCATTTCGCTGTGCAGAAACGTCATCACCAGATTGCGAAGATCCTTCTCGAAAGCGAGGCTAATCCTAATGTCAGTAACAAAGACAACGTCACTCCGCTAATGATGGCAGCAGAATCGGATGATGTGCAATCCGCAAAGCTGCTCTTAGAACACAAAGCCGAAGTGAACCAAACGGACACTCAAAACAGAACAGCGCTAAATTACGCTTCTCAGAAAGGTCATTGTCAGATTATGAAGCTCCTTGTCGAAAACAAAGCTGATCCGAATGCCAAAGACAAATGCGATCAAACTCCACTAACAAGTGCTGCGGCGTCAGGTGACGTGGAATCCACGAAACTTCTCATAGACCACGGAGCCGATGTGAACCAAAGGGACTGGAGCAACATAACACCGCTACATTACGCTGTTCAGAAAGGTCATTGTCAGATTATCCAACTCCTCCTCGAAAGCAACGCTGATCTTAATGCAAGAGGAAAAGATAACGTGACTCCGCTAATGAACGCAGCAGGGTTAGGTGATGCGCAATCCACGGAGCTCCTCATTAAACACGGAGCCGCCATCAACCAAAAGGACATCTACAACTACACTGCACTTCATTACGCTGCTCAGAAACGTCATCACCAGATTACGAAGATTCTCCTCGCAAAGAAAGCCGATCCTAACGCAGGAGGCAAAGATAACGTCACACCGCTAATGAAAGCAGCAGAGACAGGTGATGTGCAATCTGTAGAGCTCCTCTTAAATCATGGAGCCGACTTGACCCTGAGGGACCGATACACACAAACCGCGCTCGATTATGCCGCTAATAATCAAAACACAAAAATAATGAACCTGCTGAAAAATTTTAAGAGGGTAAATTAAGAAGAAAGTTATGAATATGGAGCACATTTTGATCTCCTAAAGCATTGTCAAAAATGATCAACCAAATGCTCTTATAATGATTTTAAAATGTGCTAAAAGCTGAGAAAAATGACGTAAAAATGTAATCAAAACCACTTCAGATGAACAACTCAAGCTGGATGCATTACTGATGTAATTGAGGCTTCTTCTATTCGTTCAAGTGCACCCAGTTTGCAAACTTTTGTGTTGGACTGTTCTTTACCCGGAAATGTCTGTCTTTTGTTATCCCAAAATCGGCCTAACCGGCAATGGCGCTGATAGACGTCTCAGGAACCTTAAATTAGTATATACAACGGCTGAAATTACAATTTCTGAGCGATGAAATCGTATTAGTTACTATTGAATTTTGTGGAGAACATTTGTTGCTTCTCGTAAATACTATTAATGTGATATTAAGATCGATGAAAACAGCGAAAAAATACATTAAAAATGATGTAAAAGGTAAAAAATTACTTATTAATGAAAATTAACGAAAAATACAAAAAATACATTAAAATGGGTCATTTCCTTTTGTCATTACATAAAATTAATTTCTGTAATAAACAACATTGCTCTAAAGTGAGAAGAAAAAAATATCATTTCATTAAAATCTGCTCCCTAGTTATGAAGAAATACTCTCTTTAACCAGAATGATATGATTTTACGAATATAAAAATGTAAATTGCATTTTAAATGAAATTCTTTCAAGACTGACTTTATCACTGACAATGAGGTTATCATTTACGACTCTTTTTAAAATTTCCCTGGACAAGGAAAATAACAACAGACACCACGATAATACATGAAGTACCTGTTGCTGTTCTTAATTTCAGTCGCCAGATATCAACTGACTTCCTCACTCTATCTCCTGAAAATCGAACTTTTTTTATTATTTTTTTGTTGATTTCTACATTTATAAGTAACATGTTATACTATTCATTTGTTTGAATTGCTTACTTCTAACTTACATACCATGCTTAATCTAACACATGAGTGAGGAAGCCAATTAAACTCTTCTGGTCAGTTTCAGAGATTTTTTCCCCAGGAATATGTAAAAAGGAAATTTTTTTTGAATTCGAGTTGTGTGTGAAGAATTTCAGGTGATTTTAAGGGCATTTAATGAGAGGATTTGTGGTACGGAGAAATAGAAGTTTGCGACAAGGTAATTGAAATTTTTGGCTATGGTTTCGATGGATAGTTCTTTGTGGAGTTCGTCATTGGTATCAAACCAAGGGACGTTGGCGTTGGAAAATTTGTATTTTGTTAATGTTAGTTTTTGCCTCATTAATCCAGATGGGGCACGCAATTAAAGGAGGGTTCTTAAGATATTTGTGCATATTATTATAGCTGTGCTATAAGGTGATTTATTGATAATATTTTTCAGTTGTAATTTTATTTTTACTTGATTGACTTCGATTTCTATGTGTTTTTTTAGTTAAGTTTTGTGTCTATGATGGGTACAAGATATTTAATTGTGCTTTTTGGTGGAAGCCAGATTTTTGGTTCGTTATTTAATGTCAAAGGAGTGGGAGATGTGTAAGGTCTGAGGTTGAATATTTTGGCAGCCATTTTTGATGGGTTAAGTTGAATTTTCAGTTTGGCGGCCCAACTTCTAGATTAAGATATAGTTGCTTTGTATTACGTGTTTTGTATGGATTGAGTCGCGAGGAAATAGCACTGTGTTGTCCGCACATTGGGTGATTTTTATTGAATTTAGTGTAGGTAAGTCTGCCATGTAGATATTGAAGAGATTGAGGATATGCAAATTAGCCTACACTGCACTGCCCAAACGAATTTTCTTATCATTTCCCCAGATAAACAACGTATGTGGAAAACCAAAGATAAGGTACAAATTTAAGTGTACATTCGATTTTCCTTCACTAGCTGCATTATCGGTACCGTTTTATCTGTAATTTCGGGTGTGAAATAAAGTTCTGCTTTTTCCGCTCATATCCAAACTTTTTCTACATTCATTAATATTTGTCGTCATAGAATGTACTTCTATATTGTTTTTACTCCTTTTTGTAGTAGGAAATATCTGCCATTGATAAGTTTTTATTTTATCAGTTTATTTGAGAAAACATTGTTTTTTTATTCTATGTTATTTATTTATTTTGTTAATTTATAAAATATTACTTTAAATTTAAAATCTATTAAGTTGTCAGATTCATCAGAAAAACTCAGTAATGCGAACATACAATATCACAAAATGGTATAAATAAGTATACATCGATTGATAAATAATTGGTATTTGATATTCAATATCAGGTTCAAGTATTGCTGAAATGTTTGTTTCACTAAGAAATTGTTCATTTTCTTTTGTAATCAAACCATCAGCAAACTAAAATGATAAAAATTGTATTGAATGGAATAAATTTAGTTATATTTTCATCTAGTGTAAGTTTTTTTATTAACAGTCTGACCTTCAAAACCTAATAATGGTCCAATTGAATCCTGAATTTCAAATGTTAATTTAAAAGCTCTTTAATTTCATTTCTAACTAGAATATCACTTGGTTTGATATTAAGGTTCGCTGACCAAACGGAGATTTTCATTGTCCATATTTTTCTCACTCAAATTATATTGTCCTGGAGGCAATCACGAACCCACGGAAGGGGAGCTGCCCCCCTCTATAAAAAGACAGAGTTTTTGTTCACCTTCCTTTATTTGGCAAAATTGATTTAAATATTCATTTACGTTCGAATTATGTAATTATTTAAACAATACTATTGTATAGCATCATACTTGTTCCTGTTCTCTGGCTCGACAGCTCGCTACGGGTCTTAGCCGACCAGCGTTGACCCAGCGACTTTCTGTATGGATCCCAACATGCCATTCCGTATTCCTTGAGAGGGCGAACCAGCGAAAAATATGCTAATTCTTTCGCGTTTGCAGAACTTTTCTTTAGAATTCGCATTACAAAATGCAAGGACTTCCACGTTTTTCTTACTACCTGATTTACATGCTTCTTCCACCCTAATTTACTATCTATATGAATGCCTAAGTACTTGCATGATGAGACTCTTGGGATGACGACCTCACCTAAACGATAGTCTGGTTCCTGATAATTTCGTCCCCGCCCGAACGTTATTGTTTTGCTTTTCGATCCGTTGATTCCCATGTCATTTTTTTTAGCCCAATCACGTAAATGTTCTAAATTCTGCTGTAATATTTGTTCGTCAGTACTACTTTTGATTTTTCGGTATATAACACAATCGTCTGCAAATAAACGCACCTTTGGTGGTATGTTAACATGGAGATCATTTACGTACGCTAAGAAAAGTAATGGCCCTAAAACACTTCCCTGTGGAACCCCTGAAGTAACAATACCCGTAGTCGAAAACTGAGTGCCAATTCGAACTTTTTGTTTCCTGTCTCTAAGAAGTTCGCTTACCCACTTCACAACTTTAGCATCAATTCCTGAAGTTAATAATTTCCTGATAAGTAGATTATGCAGTACTTCGTCGAATGCTTTCGCAAAGTCGATTTCGATTGCATCCACCCTCCCACCCGCGTCAACTTCGTCAGCTAGATCTTGAAAAAGAGAAACGATTTGGCTTTCGCACGAATATTTACTTCTAAACCCATGCTGTCCGTGAAAAGTCCAGTTCGCTTTTTCCCATTCGCGGCGAATGTACCCGGCTATTAAATCCTCCATTATTTTGCATACTACTGATGTGAGAGATACTGGCCTATAATTACAAACTTTCGTTTTATCACCATTTTTGAAAACTGGGACCACTGTAGCTGTCTTCCAATCGTCTGGTAAACTTGCATTATTAATAGAAACAGTGAATAATCTTAACAAATACGGCAATACTGCTTCCCCACCCAGTTTAATAAAATTTGTCGAGATGCCGTCTGGTCCGTGTGATTTACCGTTTTCCAGTGATTTTATACGTTTGCGGAGTTCCCATGCATGAAGCTTGAACTGGTTTTCTATTGGAAAATAATGAACTTGCTCCTGCGCCCGTTTTGGTTTGAATACTGATACAAAATACTCGTTGAACGCATTTGCTTTCGCTTGGTCGCCGTGCAATGGCGCGTTATCTGCGTCTAGAATTTCCTGAATTTCTTCCTTATTCCCCCGGCGTCTGCGGACATATTTGTAAAAGTCTGACCAATTATTTCTTCCTGTCTCCAAAATATTTCTTAAAAATAATTCATGCGCAATTTTCTTTTCTTTTTCTAATTCCCTGTATAATTTTTTAAAAGTTATCATGTCAGCAATGCTGCGATGTCTCCTATTAAATGCTAGTCTAACTTTTCTCTTTAAACGCCGTACCGCCCCGTTATAATATTCAGGATCAGGATTACTTTTCAGTATTTTGCAAGGAACGAACGTATCTAAAGCTGTTTCTACGATTGTTTTAAAAGCCCCCCATTGTTCCTCCATACCCCCTTCTGTTCTTAGAAAATAATCATATTTTTCCCTTAAGAAACTACGTAAACCTTCCACGTTTGCTTTTCTATATTGCCTGACTATCGTTCCTTTCACCTTAGGTCGCGTAATTACATTTGTTTGTACTTCTACCATCACTGCTTTGTGGTCGCTAATCCCCTGAAAGACGTCGCAAGAAAGGAACATTTCTGCAGGGTGAACAAGGAAAATGTCCAAAATTGCGCTCTGCCGCGTGGGTTGGTCGACTACCTGCGTTAGCCCCTGCTCCCATACCAGTCGATTGACGCGCTTTTGAATTTTCCTGTCGCATACCTCTCCTTTCCAGTTAGCGTCGGGAAAGTTTAGGTCGCCAGCGACAAGAATAGAACGACCGTTTCTGTTTTCCACCCTATCACCGATTTCATCTAAAATTTCATAACCGTCGTTAGGCGGCCTGTAACAAGCAATAATTTCCACGGAATTATCTAGAAAGTCAATATCCATTCCTAACATTTCAAAGTTGTTACTAAACCAACTATTCCGAACTATTAACGAGGTCTTGACGCAGAGAAAAACGCCACCGCCTCTTGTTTTTCTATCTCTTCGATATAATTTATAACCGTAATGTAAAATTTCAGAATTAGCTACCTCATCTGTTAACCACGATTCTGTCCCTATCACTATATCTGGATTGCATGTATCAACTAAGTTCCAAAACTCAATGGTTTTATTAATTATACTTCGACAGTTTACCTGCAACAATCTTAGAAAGCTCTTCCTCACCTGAACATATCTGGTCGCCGCCGCCGCCGCCGCCGCCGCCGCCGCCGCGACTGTCAAATTAATTTATTGTAATTGACAATTACAATAAATTGTTACAATAAAAAAGATATAATAAAAAGTTATTGGGTTTACTGTAATTTGAGTATTTTAAATACGTATGTAATTAGCAAATAAAAAGCCAATGCATTTTGAGTATGTAATTAAATCTTGTTTACAAAGCATTCGGGAGAGGTATTTAAATACTAAATTTGAAGTATTTTGCACAACCCTGTATATCGGGTGTAGGAGTATGAAATTATATGTTTCCAATTTTTTTGTTTAATACTTAAAATATTTTCTTAGTATTACTAAAACTTTTACGTCATAATGTATTTATTTATTTATTTTACGTCAAAAACAGCAAAACTGCGTATGACGCTATGGGGGAAGTGAATTGTGTGCACATTTTCAAAATTCTGTGATCCCTACACTAAGTCATATACTACTTAAATTTTGACCCCAAAAAAAATTGGCATATATTGACAAACATATTCCCTGTTGGCAATTTGTTTGATGAATCTGTTGTATTGTTCGAACGTATTGTAATAATTTTCTTATTTCCGTCTTATATTGGTTACCAAAGGCTTGGGTTCACATATACTTCGTGCGAGCAGATACGTCCTTACTGATTGCGTGAGAATCGGAGTGCTAATCATTTACCGACGCCAATAATGTGTTCGCAATAGCTGTTTTCAAGCGTAATAAAGTGAAACTAGAGCGCCGCCGCCGCGAGGTAGGATGGCTAAGAAAAAGAGCTATTCTCCCATTTTGGCCAGAGGCCCAAAAAGTAACCGTTTTGCAGTGCCTAGATCGTATCTCATAATTTTAATAGTACATTATGAAGCGATGATGTAATGATGGGTACACGAGTGTGATATTACGATATGAGCGAGTATCGTAAACTTCACACGAGTGTATTAATACCCATTACATAGAGTTTCATATGGTATTTTTTCTATGACTTATGGTCACTTTTATAAGTTAATAGTAAGTTTTAATTTTGTGCATAAAACAATTGGTTCGATAAAACGCATAGTTTTGAATATATAAGCGATAAACTAAAAAGGGGGCGAAATTTTTAAATTTTATTTTGTTTTTCTTTGTTTTTTTTTCTTTTTCTTCAATTTTCTCTGTGAAGCCTACATATTCTGAGGTGGCAAACGTCAAATTCGAATTAAGCAAAAACATATAGAGCCGTTGCGAAAACGCTTCCAGAATGTTTTCCTGGGTCAAATACCTCTGGACTATTGTTACGGAAGGCAGATTTGGCAGACATTTCTGAATTACTTGATTCATTAGTGATTCCCAGTGCGTCAAAGGTCATTAGTCCTGTAAGTGTAGTGCATCTTTTTTCCTCAGGAGATGGTGGTGATCTTCT